>NNCB01001638.1:0-10066 GCA_002317545.1 Scenedesmus quadricauda | reverse complement strand
ATCATCGCCCACACTCAAAACACCTGAACCCAGGTCGATCCCCACGCTTTCAACGACCGCATCTGCTGCAAGCTCCGGCGCACAACGCGGTCCACGCGGCCTTTGCGGCTACAGGAATCACGGTTGGTGAGGCGCCAGAGGGTCAGATCCTTCCGATCAGCAAGCCGCCTTGCCTTCTCAGCGCTGTTGCGAACCGGTGCAGAAACGCAATGATCTGTGAGGGGCCCCGCATCCTCCCGGGGGTTTGTCTTGGGTTCCAGCATATTGGCAGCGCAGCGCGTCTGGCTGCCAAACGATTTCGACAACGCCATCGGAACGATGTCGGCCTGGCTGGGGTTTCTACGAAAACAACCCCAACCTGTTCGGACAGGCCCCCTTTATCCCGACGCAAAAACTTATCGATGCGTTCGAGGTCGGCGATCCGCGCATTAAATCGACATTCGACCCGGTCAGACGAACCTTCCTGAAGTACTGCAACCAACCCTCTCAGCACAGGCCAGTGCCTGGCCCTATCCACCTTCAGTCCAGCGCCGCTAAGCACGTGCCAACGGGAATTGATCGATCTCAATTCATGTCTGTGCTCAATGCTATGCCCATTGCAACGCTGCGCCCCCCCCAAAACCCGATCCGGTGACGACGACGACGTGTCTTGCCCGCAAAGCGCGCCATGGTCACAGGTCCTCGGTCAAGATGAAGGTCGGATTGTCGGTAAACTGACCGAACGCCGCCGCGACCTTCTGAAATTCGGGGTCCGACACATCGGCGACGAACGCATCCATGCCGTGAATGTCGATGACCTCGATATAGTCATAGGGCGGCGGCGCGTCGGACCCGAACAGGCCGGTAGCGCGGTGGACGGTAAAGGCGGGCAGAGGAGGGCGGCTGAAAGTGTTGGCGTTTGTTTGGTGGGCTTCCGAGCGAGCCTCGACGCGGGTGGGGCGATCGCGACAAGGGGGTGGGGGCGCGAAGTTGGCTGCAGGCGCTGGCTTCAGTCCCGGGGCCGCCTTGTCCGCACCCTCCCGCACCGCTGCAGGCCGTGGCCAGGAACATCCCCTCACCCCCTCCCATCCCCTCCCCACCCCCTGACTAAGGCGCGCATTTTCGCGCCGCGACGAAGGGACGGGAGCCTTGACCGTGCGCCGCCGCTGGGCCAATGCGGCGGCGATTTTTGCACCTGCGAAGGATATTGCGGCCGTGGCGGACGGGGCGGACAAGACACCACTCAGCTTTCAGGACATGATCCTGACGCTGCACGCCTATTGGGCGGCGCGCGGTTGCGCGATCCTGCCATCTTCCGGTTGGTGCAGCACTTGTTCGCTGCGTGGTGCCAATCTGTGGAGCACACCTGTGTTGTCGGGTTTCTTGCATCCGTGTGTTGCTCTGATTTATTGGTCGGGCGTGTATCATGATTGCCTCTTGCGCTCGGGCGCCCGGCTTGAGTTTATGGGTGGTTGCGGGCTAGTGCACAGAATGCTGCAGCCGTCTGTACGCGATGTGCCGCGATTGCTGCGGCTAGGTGCTGCCATTGTTTGAGCTGCGTTCCTGACGCCTTTGTAGGGCATTGCACGATATGTAACCTGACACGTTATCGGTCGGGCGACAATCCGGGGAGGGCTTGCTCATGAGGCCGGCTACAAGCGGCGGTCATCCGTCGCGTGTTGGGGTGCTGGGCTGGTGCTGCCTGGTGGGGGTCGGCAATCATGATGGGGTGGGATGTTCCCGCGGCGGCGCCATTGCTGGGCGGCAGCATGTGGTGACGGCGGCAGCCATGCAGCGGCGTGATGCGAGCTGGAGTGACGCCGTGGGCGCGATGGGCGGGTGGGTGCGTGCCGCCTGCGGGCAGTGCGCAGGCAGTGCGTAATCATTCGTGGAGCTATTGGCGACAATTCAGTGCTTCTTGCCTGAGCACATTCGTGTGCCCAACGAAACCCCTCCGGAATCGTGCTTCAGCATTGCGCACGATCGCGGCTGAACCGGCGCTGTAGGCGCGGCGCTTTCCTTTTTTCCGTCAAGCGCGTATAGGCCCGCGACTTTGCAAACCCGAGGGGCTGTTTTTGGCGAAAGAAGAATTGCTCGAGATGCGCGGGCGCGTGGTGGAGCTTCTCCCCAACGCCATGTTCCGCGTAAGGCTGGAGAACGATCACGAAATCCTGGGGCATACCGCGGGCAAGATGCGCGGCACACAGCACCGCCCATGACCCCCGCGCCAGCACCCGCGCCCCTTTGCGCCCGCGCCCCCTTGCCGATCATTGCAGGCCGAGTGCGGCTGGAAAGATCGGCTGCAGGCCGGCGCCGAGCACACCCATGCAGCTGGCAGCGTGACAGCCAGACGAGCGGCAACCAGCCTCTGCCAGAGCCGCTTTTGACGCGCCCCATTGGCCATGGAGCAGCACTCCAGCACTGTCGCCACGCTGAGGGCAGCCAAGGGTCTGGCCGCCCTCAGCCGCGGCGCGGCGGAGGTCAAGCCCGGCGCCGCCATGGGCGGAGACATGGGTGTAATGGAACGGGAGGGGCTGCCCTGCAGGCGCGCGCAGTGCGCAGGCCCGAATGGTGGCCGGCTTGGTCGCCCGCTCCTTTGCAGCGCGTTGCTGAAATGATGCGTCACGTCTTCCGGACGGCGTCGGGGTCGACAGATCTTTGCCGGCCCGTGGCGCCCGGTGGGTCTCGATGGGTCCGAATACGTCTTACCGGTCGAACATCCCTCAATTTCGGGCGCGAAGGTACCGGCGGCCTGAGCAGCGTGATTTCGAACTAGTTTGTCTCGGGGGTACCTGGCACTCCGGCTGGTGACCGGGGCGTGCAGGGGCAAGGCCGGGGTTTGAGGTTTGCACAACTATCAGCACTTGACCAGACCGTGCCACCGCGGCATCTCGCCGCCAGGCGAACATTCTCGCTGGCCAGCGTCGCGGGCAACGCTAAATAGCCCGCATCCCTATCATATCTGACCCGGACATCCGCATGACCGCCCTGCTCCTGACCCCCAGACGCTTTGCAGACGAGCGCGGCTGGTTCATGGAAACCTATCACGAACGCCGTTATCGCGAGCTCGGGGTCACCGCGGCCTCGTCCGGACAATCCAGCTATTCGACGTGCGCGGCCGCGCGCGATCACGTCTGCTGTTGCGTGCACGTGCTGTGCGTCCAATGACCGTTGCAACCTCCGCGCCCCCCATTTTTCTCCTTGCGAAAGCTGTAGCCCACGGACGATCGTCTGCCGCCTGTCGCTTACTGCATCCGAGGTTCATCACCTTGCGTGAGGTTGCGGCAATAACAGAGACCGCCTAAGCATTTCCTCCGCTTACTCTCAGAACGCTACATCCCAACGCGCACTGGTGTCTGTCGCTGATAGACTCGCTCAACCTGATGCGCGCCTCCAAGAGGATCGAGGTTGTGATGCTGTGCCACCCTGGCCGTCCGGCCCCCAGGATCGAGCTGGTTTCGGAAATGGACCGGACGTTTCTGCCCTATTCGGTGCAGGATGCCCAGCTCACCAACCTCTACCTGGCCCGTGACGCTCAGTACGTACAAGCCATGGATACCACCCAAACCGACCAGATTATTTTAAAAAGAAAAGCATCGGGCGACAGCCTCCTGCTCGTAGATCTCTATAGAGTAAGCTGTCAAAGCACTGGGTTTTCTAGCCACGGCAACCCCTTTTTGGGTGATGCGTCCGTGGCGCAACGCAACCGACGAGCCGGTGCCGCGGCGCAATCCTCGTTCGCGCTGCCGGCGCAGCGCGCCATCGTCAACTCGAGGGAATGCTGCTGTCCTCGAAAGTCGATCAGCAAGGTCGCGGCCTGCCTAGCCGTGCACCGGGACTTCGACGCCGCGACGGCGGGGCCGGAGTTCGCGCTGCGGCGCATGGCCTGCTGGCGCGCTGCTGCGACCGCAGGGCGGCGGCGCGGCGCAGGCGGCGCAGGCGGCGCACGGGCAGCAGGAGGCGCAGGTGGAGCCGGCCGGCACGCTGAGCAGGGGCGGCGGCGCCACGAAGAGCGCGGAGCTGCTGC
Organism: Scenedesmus quadricauda; assembly: GCA_002317545.1. Taxonomy (NCBI): domain Eukaryota; kingdom Viridiplantae; phylum Chlorophyta; class Chlorophyceae; order Sphaeropleales; family Scenedesmaceae; genus Scenedesmus; species Scenedesmus quadricauda. The sequence continues at coordinate 6,060 of NNCB01001638.1, read as the reverse complement.
GGACGCCGAGCGTCCAGTTCCAGAAGAAGGCGAAAAAGGCGGACTGGCGCGGCGACCTCAGCCCGAGCGACGGGCGGGCCGAGCCCGACGCAGCGCAGGGCGACCAGGGCGCCGCCGCGGCCGCTGCGCGGCCGGACGTCGCGACGCGCCAGGGCCGCGCCGCGATCGCCGCGGCCGCGGCCGCGGCGAAGGCGGCGGGCGGTGCGCCGTGGCGGCCTTTGAGGGGGCCAGGATGCGGTTGCAGCGATGGTCGGGGTGGGCTACCATCGAATGCAGGCTGCGGGCTTCAGCCGGCGTGCGCCGCACGCACTCGGGCGGCTCACGACGGGGCTGCGGCGCACCGCTAGCTGCAGCAGGGGCGGCGGCTGGAGGGGTGGCCGCCGGCCGCCAACGGTGAGCGGCGCAAGGCCCCTCGTCGAGTCAAGGCGTAAGGTGGTGCGCATTCTGGCAGTGATCAGGCTGCACCCGGCGGCTTCGGAGGGCAGCCCCGTGGCCACCCAGATTCGCGTCGCCGCCCGAAGTGCCACAGCAGCGCTGGAAAGACCCACCGCAGCGGTACATCTGTGACGTATAAAATGTGATGCCTGCGTGTGGGCGCGCGACAAGCCTTTGAGCTTTTGGGAGCGTCATGAGTGCGATTTGGGCGCTTGTTCTGGTTCAAGGCAAAACGGCTGTTTCGGCAGCGCGCATCGCTTGCTCTCGCCTTTATACAATGCTCGGCGATCTCGTAATAGGGGTCCAGGTCCACTGTACTACCTTCTTCTTGGTCGAGATCACCTTCTGGATTTGCTGGTCGTTGAAGCGTTAGTTGCGGCGTGTTGCAAAGCGCGTCCAGGGCTGACTCCATGTCTTTTTGGGTGTGATGAGTCACCACAAAGTGCCTTATATCCAGGAATTAAAAGTAGCCGCGTCGGTGTCGATTCTGGTGATCTTGGGGCTCATCGGGTACCATACTTTACCAATTGAAAACCGTTGGCTGCGGGTCACCGTGCCCTGCACTGGCTGACAGCGGTGGTAAATTTTCCTTCATACTTCCGCACGAGCGGGTGCCGCCCCTGACGCCGCTTGGGTGGACCGTGGGTGTAGCCGCGAGGGAAGCGCTTTGGTGGGAGTTGTACGATCACTAACCTTGCCGTTGGCGGCTACAATACCCGTAAAATCCAGCCTGCATGGTTGGCGGCACGCGTAGATACTGCAAAAAATATTGATAAGCAGTGTCTTTATCCACACCGTGTTCAAAACCCCAGCGATGACGGCCGGCTCCTGCTCATGAGGGGTCGCTGTTTTAGGAGCGGCGTCCCCACTTATTATGCTCGTGGGATAAACTTCACATGCTATATGTCCGAGCGAACTCTGCACCATTCCGGCAAGGTCAGATTCTTCTCCCCCACGATCTGCCGGTTCAGGAATTGAGGATCATCAAAGTAAGCCCCAACATAGAGGGTCGCAGGCGGCACGCCGAAGATTGCGACGACGGCGATTTCTTCTGGCTTGGCCTCTACGAACCCACGCCGGGGGAACTGGAAGGCATCGCCAAGCGGTTCGGGCTCCATCCGCTCGCGGTCGAGGATGCGCTGAAAGCGAACCAGTTGCCGAAGGTCGAGGCCTATGGCGACCAGCTCTTCATAATCACCCGCACCGCGAACCTCGATGCCGACACGATCCGCAGCATGCCCGCATCCGCACCCAAGCGCTCCCAACCACCACCCAACGTCAACGCAATAGCCTTCGAGGCTTGCGCTGTGGGGCTGCACGTGTGCAAGCGGAGCAGGCCGCGCAGCATGGACGCGCGTCACAGCACAATCGCGACGCTACGCGCGGCGAGCGGCAGCTCGCACAACCTGGCGCGCGGCACACTTGCCGGCGAGGCCCGCGCGGCGGTGGGGCTGGGAACCGCGTGAGGACCTGCGGCATGCATGGGGATAGCTGCCGCTGCATGGGGCAGCTGCATGGGGCATTTGCATGGCGGAGCCGCTTGTTTGGTCGGGGGGGCATCACGGCGGGTCTGCCATCTAGGGTGATGATCCCATCACCAGCGGCGTGGCGGGGCTCGATATCTGGACCTTCGTCATCTTCAGCATTATCGGCCGCGGCCTGCGCTATTTCGTGCCTTGCGGGCTGTTTTATTTCTTCGGCCCCGTGGCCGGCGAATTCATCGAGAAGCACAAGAAATGGGCGGGCTGGGGCATGGTCGCCCTGGTTGTCGTGGGCTTTGCCAGGCGACCGCTCTCGAAACCTCAGGGCGGCAGCCGCGGCAGCGCTGCCCCTGTTCGATGATCGAGCGCCTGATCGCGCGCGTCCGCGTGGGGACCTGCTGGGCGTGGAGGGCTGAATTCACGACGCGCGTGCCTGCCCTGGCGCTGCTCTGAAGCACCCCATTTTGTAGCTTGGTGTATGTTTCCCACCGAGCTTACAAAGCTCCTTCATTACCTTCGACAGACATATTCCATGTAAATACCTTTCTAAATCGCAGCAGCAGGCAGCTCACTGTCTCCATGTCTCACACACACTCATGCCACAAACACACACACACACACACACACACACACATCATCACCGATGTAGGCGAGTTCAACGACCGCAATCTCGCCAAGGCGAAATATGACGCCAACCCGCTCGAGGATGGCAGCCTGGCGAAGTGGCAGCTTCTGAAGCTCAACATCAGCCAGCTGACGATGGATGCGGTGAAGCCCTTTGGCCTTGGCAACAAGGAAGCTTTGCGCTGCAAGAATATGTGGACGCTGGGGCTGGCGCTCTGGATGTTTGACCGCGACCGCCAGCCGTCTGGTTGACTGGCTCAACACAAGAACATGCACGCACATGTGCACACACATTCAACCACATTTATGTGTCCAAGCACACACACACCAGCGTTACGGCACGATCCCCGACAGCGCGTGGAAGATGACAGAAATGAACGAAACACAAGCCACCTGGTCGGCATCGGACTCGCTCAACGCGGTCATCGGCCAGGGCTCATGTCAGCGTGACCCGCGATCACTGCGGTGGACGACATGCGGTTTGCAGCTTGCCTCGCCGCGCCACCAGACTCTGACATCATTGGCGACACCGCGAGTTCAGCCTGAAGCGCATGGCCTTCTCGCCGCTGAAGCACTCGCCGTCGCGGCCGCCGCGGCGCGCGGCGACGAGGCGCCGGCGACGCCGGGCAGCGCGGTCCGGGGCGCGCGGGCTGGAGATCTGGTGCGGTCCCGAAGCCTGCAGACCGGGCAGACGAAGCGAAGCGCGGGGCGCACGGCGGGATGCGCGGCAACAGCGTCGGAGCCGACAACATATTTGAAGAGGGGAATGAGGGAGGCGAGGGTGACGACGCTGCAGCGCTGCTGGACGTCTCGACCGCGCGCGGCCGCGCGGCGGTGGCTGTTGCATCCAGCGAGGCAAAGGCGGTGCCATGGCGGCCGTGGCAGGTGTTTGCGGGCACCGACGACGCGGTCGCGGCGATGGTGGGGGTGGGCTACCTTATCATGCGCGCCGTGGGCTCAGGCCGCACATTGGCCACGCCGGAGCGGCTGACGTCGCGGCTGCGGCGCATGTCGCTGAGCACCCGCCGGTCACCGGGTCCATTCCGCTGTGCGGCAGCCGCGGCGTGCTGAACGCGGCGTGATTATGAGGGTGTGAAGTCCCTGAAGACAATTTTTAGATCGTGAATCGTTGACGGAGTGCGTGTTTTCTTTGGCGACTATAGCTGGGGCACACGTAGCTAAGGCATAATTGGTATTACAGTAATCATGCCGGGTATTGGGAGCAAACTCCAGGGTATCTTTCCCCTGTGCATAATATTGAACCCCATGTGCGTGATAACCAGGTCCGCGTTAGTAGCGATCTTATTGTTTTTCCAGTTTTCCCGGAATCCAGCCAGGAACTCGGGTATACCACTGGTATGGTGCAGGAGGTCATAGATTTTCACCCCTTTAAAATTTTGTAATTCCGGGAGATTCTTTCGCTGGCGCAGTCGATCGGCCCTAATGCGGGCGGTAATTTGGCGCCCCCCCCCCCACGGCTGCCCCTCACATGCCCCTCCACCCCTGGCCTCGTCGCTCTTGTTGTTATCGATGACGCGTTAAATTCTCGTCGTCCTGCTGGCGACTGCCATGTACGCCTGCGGCCTGCGCTGGCTTGAGTCGAGCTGGTCCAATTCCTGCCGGGCGATCGGCCGTCAACCTGCGCCACGTGGCGTGCTGCAGGTCGATGCGGCAGGCAGGAACGAGCAAACTGGTGCCACGGGGCAGGCAGACGCAGCACTGCGAGGATAGTTCGCAAGCCACCCCTGGGTTCGGCAATCCATTGATTTCTCATACCAGTCAGCAATGCACCAGCAAACACCACAGCGTCTTTAGTCAGCCACGCACAATCCCTAGTAGCCTCGCACTGAAGCACCTCACGACTTCAACAAACTTGGCGGCCTGCGTTGCTCTCCCAGGGCCGGCCCCTTATCCGATCCCCTGGAAACGGAAGGCCGGCGCCTCGATGAATTTCGCCCCGACGTCGCCAGAAAAGACGTTCGCCTGATCGACACCGAGATCGAGCCTGCGGATCTTCCCCGTCTCCTTAGTGAAGTCGACCTTGTTCAGATCGACCCAGAAGGTGTTGGGCGTGGTTGCGGATTGTCGAAATAGAGCACCCAAAAGTACAGGAGATCCGTGATAAGCTGACGCCGTCGGATAGCGGCAAACACCGGGCGGCGCAACTTATGCTCAGCCACGCCAATTTGTGGCTGGGGGCCGAGAGTGTCGCATCCTATCTGAAGCTGACGCCGGAAGACCGGGTGCTGGCAGTGCTGCCGCTGAGTTTCGATTATGGGCAGAGCCAGCTGTTTTCCGGCTGGCTATGCCCAGCACGCTGACTGCGACGGGCGATATCGAGCGCACTGCAACGCTTCTGTGTTCGCGGCTGCGATGGCCGAAATCCTCGCTACCGCCTTGGCAGAATCCTGCGGCATGGTCGCCAGCAGCTGCGATGCGCGCGCCGCCAGCGTTTGGAGCGGCAGCGCGACGGGTGACCGGGATGGCGCAAGTAGTAGGTCGCCGTGCTTTCAACTTGCACGGGCGTGGCCGTCGATGAGAAGAAGGCACGCTCGCCTAATGGCCATCAGGATATGCAACATGAAAGAGCGCTCGCCGAGATCGAGACCACAACATTTATTCTTCTACGCTATGCATATGGATTTTTACGTGAGCCATTATTATAAAAAAATTAGTCACGGTTCACATAGCAATAAACAGCTACTCCACTTTAGCAATGCTATCTATATTTGACACAGCTGAGCTCGTGCAGCACACACGATGTGCTGCTGTTTGCGGAGTTGCAGGCGCCGGCCTGTGCCAGACGTCAAAACCAAAGAGGGACACTCCCATGCTTCAGCGCATTCACCGCAGCACGATGGTCCTGGCATCGTTGCAGTGACTATTGAATGGTTCGGGCCATGAATGTCGAGGACATTAGCTCGGATGGTTGGTCAACACACCAAGACCCATACACGGCCAATTCCAGTGCCGGTATAGCTGTGCGCTGAGCTGCTGCGGCTTGTCAGAACATATCTCCCAGGCGATAGAAACAGGAATAATGACACTTAACCTGTCATTAGCATCAATAGAGCGCTCATAATAAGCGCCAAATCCTATATGATTATTGATCACTTGTATGGTGTTTGCAACGTCCTTATGGCAAGATCCTGGCCAAGCGGCATCTTGCGGGTGAAAGCAGACATCACAGAAAGTACGCCGCGACCACCCCGGCCTCGCCATGCACTCATAGCTTCTGAATTAAGCTACCCTGAGGTTCTACTGCCTTCGGTATCATCGTGACAAGTTACGTCATCACATCTCAATGGCGCACCGGCAGGTTGCAAGACTTGCCCGGCCAACACAGCTGTCTAACTAGCGCTAAGCAAATAGCCAAATAATAGCAAGCCACTCGCTAAATTATTTAATGTAAAATCACTAGACACATTTGCGACGCTCAGCGGACAACAAGGCTGCTCTGTTCGGTATGCATAATCGCAGATCGCTCGTGACCAGATATTCCTTGAGCGCGGAGGTAAGG
>NNCB01001637.1:0-10078 GCA_002317545.1 Scenedesmus quadricauda | reverse complement strand
AGTGGACATTGAGAATGTCCGGCAGCTGGATCCCTGTGTTGAGTTTGGGGAAGTACACCTGTCGGAACCCCCGTGAGGTTGAAGGGGTAGTCTGCAGCACCCGAAGAGGAGGTCCTGATCATTAAGTAGGGTACCGTGGAGGCGCTGATCAACGGTCAGATGCAGCGCGTGGGGCCGGGCTCGGTTATTTTCCAGGCTTCCAACCAGCTTGGCATGCCATCCTGTACAGTAGGTGGCGGTCGCCCACCTACCTATACTGGCTGTTGATGAAGAAGACCACCGCCGGCATAAGGTGAAAAGTAACGCTGGCCCCTTGACGGTTACCTGGCTGCGAGAGCCAGTGGTCTCCGACCAGACCATGGACGCTGAACAAATGACCCGGAAAGCTGCGGCCCTGGCTATGTCCATTGGTGCAACCAGGCGTCCAGATGTTGCGACCATCCTGCAGCTGCAGGACTCTCTTCCTGCTGCTGCGCTGCCCTGTTCTCTCCTCCCGCACCGCTGTGTCATCGACGCACCAATGAAACAGATCGTCCTGCAGACGACCCACCTGCCATGTCGAGACAGGTACAAGAGTAACCGTATCCGCGGCGGTCGACGACCGAGCTCCCACGCCCCATGGCCGGCAGCCGCGCTTCATCCGCGTCCGATATCTGGTAACCACCTTGCTCGCCAACTATCCATCGACCGTCGCGATCGAAAAAATAGCTATTGCCCGGCGACGGATTGGAGAGCCAGCCACATCGCTTCTGGATAGCGTCCTGCCGTGCCGCTGCCGGAGAAACGGGCGCGATACAAAGGGAGAGACGCGGAGGCGTCCAGCCGGCATGGGGAGCGCGAGCGGAGGAACAGATCGGAGCCCGCCTTTCGGTACTGGATCGGCCATCTTCGCGCGATAGACCCACCCTTCGGATACGCTTGCTCGCCAGGTCCTATGGCAGCGCTGTGCTTGCCGGTGGTTCGCGGATGGCTAGCTTGTGTGGGGCAGCGGTTTTAGTATGAATATGGGCTTGGGCAATGCGCTATGACTGCGGACTCATCAAATTAAAAGAACCCGTTACCGGTATCGTGATGCTCCGCAATCGATTTGCACGAGGCAACTACTGCTGGAATTATGGAACCTGAGGCCGACCGGGATGGGACTATCGGGACGAAGGGGCATGCATCGATGGACGTTCACGGGGTTTGCCGAGCAGCAATGCATGGGCATCGCGCCTGCGGAAGTTGTGGCCGGCGCGAAACAGCCCATGCGAGCATGCGCCACCGGCGACCATAGCAAAGTCATACCACCTGGCAGGCTATCCAGCGGATATGGTTGGTATCCGCCAATTCTGCGATGAGAACGGTTTGATCCTGATTGAGGATGCCAATAATGCATTCGGCGCTGAGCTTTCTGGTCGCGCCGTCGGAACATTCGGTGATTTTGCAGTTTTCTCCTTTTACGCCAATCGCCAGGTTAATGCGGTTGATGGGGCAATCTTGCTATGCCGACGACCCTTGGACGCCGAGCCGCTCGGCGCCTGCGACGCTTTGGGGTCGACCACGACAAACCCGAACGCAAAGACGGTCATAATCGGAAAGGATTTGTCATCACAGAAACGTCAGGAAATTTCTTCTCAAGGTACTGCTGGCTTTGTGTCCATGCTTCAACGTGTACAATCGCGTCGACGACTCGGTTCCTGACCATGTCACGCTCAACCGCGTTATATCATTGGCGAATACGTGTCTGTTATGAAATATAATACACTTATACACATTTCTGCCTTCATCCCCTGTCTGCATGATCACAAGGGGAACGGCTCTTTCCGCACTGCCACGCCTGGCCGACGCGTAGCAATTTGCCCCGCATAATAACAGCGTGCTCAGATGTGAGTCTCAGGAGGAGAGCGTGACAGCTTGATCCCACGGCCGCAAGTTGCCCTGCAGCGGCCCCCCATGCACACATCAAGGGTGCGCGCGCCACACTCGCAAGGCATCGCGCCATGCAGGCGCGGACGGGCCAGTAGCCTGCATGCTGGCGCTGTGGGTGTGCAGTTTGGCAGTAAGCCCCATGATCTGCTATGTGTACTTCAACGCTGCAGTGCGAACGGGTTTCGGCAGACATGCAGCAAGCGAAAGCAAATGTGCCGTGCGTGCTTCCTAACACCCACAACGCGGGCCCCGCACATTTTCTGGGGTGGCTTGCAACGGTTTTCTGCCCGACGAGGAGAAGACGTTCATGGCAGGCGCCACGCCGCGGGGTCGAGATCCTTGCAGGCGTGCAGGCGGCCTGAAGCTAGGCGCCTATGGCTTCCTGCGCTTCATGATGCCGATGTTCCCCGACGCGTCGGCGCAGCTGATGTGGCTGGTCTTTGGCTTGTCGATGGTCGCGGTGGTCTACACCAGCCTGGTCGCCCTGGTGCAGAGCGACATGAAAAAGCTGATCGCCTATTCGTCGGTTGCGCACATGGCGATCGCAGCGCCGGCGCTCACCTTCTCAAGCACAAGGCAGCCAGCCAATCCTGCTGACGTGGCTCGGTGATGCTGCTAACGAAGCCATTGCATGCCTTCTGATGATGCGCGGTGTCAATGCCGCAATTGGTCAGCTTGGGGTAGAGATCCAGAAAGGCGGCAAGCACCTGGAGGAAATCACGAGGACTTGCTCGTGGACATTGCGACGAAATCTGCTGCCGTGGATTGTTGCCGAGTGAGTGCCAGTGTGCTGGTGGGTCGTGATGGTCTCGCGGATTTTGTGGCACCAGACGAAGGCCGTCTTGTATTGGACCTCAAGCTCGCAACTCATGTCGATCGCGTTGAGATTTTTCGCGACCCGCGACTGGTAGGCGACGAGCAGCAGCAGATTTTGGAACGACAGCTTGCGGCTCGCGAACACCGTTCCCGATGTGGCCGAGAAATCGCGCCCGCAGGATTTCGACTTGCAGCGCCATTTCCGTGCGCTGTCCGTGATGGATGCACCTCTTTCACAGTGTCATCGAAGTGCCTACAGAACTGCCCCGCTTTGTGGTGTTGCCTTCAAGTGGTAAATACAAGGATATAATATTACTGGAAGATATTATCCGTTTTCATAGATCGGCCCCGACGACACGCGAATTTGCCATCAGCAAATGTGATCGCGGTGCCAAGACGTACCGAGGAGCGCTGCGAGTGCCGGCGCACGTTGATGCCAAGTATCCAGTTTCAAGGCGGGTACCTACCAGTTTGATGTAATGGGAAAAGGTGTCTTCATGCAGGGGGTTCACCTGAATGTTGGCGGGATGCATAATGTAGAGAATTGTATCGCGCGCAATTGCCGAGTGCACGACAACTACAGATTCCTGATGCCGATATTAAGGACGCGGTAGCTGCGCCGTCAGCCATAGCCTGGCCCTCTGTACCCAGTCCACCATCGGCGGACATGAGGCGCTCGAGGTGGAGGTTGCTGCAATTGAGGCCGACATAAAGCTGCGCAGCGCGGCGATGTCATGTTGGCGGGACGCCGACTCATGAGGGCCGCATTGCACGTCCTGACGCCACTCTGCTTGGCGCGTAAGGCGCGCAGCAGTGCAGGCTTTTGATGCGAGGGTGATCTGGTGGTATGAAGCGTCCAGAACTGACCATATGCGTTTGCTTGAGAATTGCATTCTTTTCCAGCGATACGGTAGTTGGCAGTTGCCGACTGCTATAACTGTAAGCCATGTGCTTGCCTTGTCTCTGCATTATTGTTGATCTTAGAATGAGGATACACGGCCGTTTTTTCCTGAAATCACCTCATAAAACGGCTTCTCCTTAGTACTTGATTGAAAGTGGCTGTATAGTTCAGCGGCTGCACAGCGCTCAAGGCTCCGCAGCGTCTCTATCCGCGAACGCTACTGCTCCGTTCTTCTGGTATTCCGCTCGGATCGCCCTTGCGTGTGTGCAGGGCGCTGGCTGCAATGGACGACAGCAGAGCGCAGCGTTTGCCGACGAGCAGGCTTGATTAGGAGCCGCTACGGGGAGTTGGCGAAGACGACGTAGGGAGGGATTTCAGGACCGGCTAAGGCAAGAGGGGCCGTCGCTGACCCTCGCGAGCCCACCGACGCTTTGATCAGGCACGCCAGCCACTCACGCCCCCGTTCGACCGAAGCGCGTTGCCAAGGCCTTTATTGCCATGATGGAAGGCTATGAGGATCCCCCTGGCAAGGTAAGAGTCGCCCAGTCCCGACGCGCCGCCGGTCACGAACGCGATCTTGCCCGCAATGCGGCCTTGCCCTGCCATCCTGTCCTCCCTCTTTGCCCCGCACTATCATGCCGCGGGCAACGAGACTATTGTATGCGAGGTGCGGCTGGCCCGGCGCTGGTGCGCGACATTTGTTGCGTCCCGGCCGCGGAGACGCGCTGACCGGACCCGGTGAGCTGGCGCCGATCCTTGTCTATTACCATATGGCTCCGGGCCTCAGCAGCTGGCGCGGCTCGCCAAGCTGGCCGCGCGACGTGTCCAGACCCAGGAGACGCTTGCACAGCGTGTGCTGCATGCGCTGTGCGACGCGCTGCGGCCCCAGGGTGTTGCAGTGATCATACAGCGCGGCACCTGTCCTAAGCATCGACCGCACCACTGGAGCGGTTGACTGCAGCGGTCGCCGGCTCCTGTGCAGGCAGCAGCAGCGGCGCAGCACCGGCGAGCTGCTGGGAGAGGTCCTGGCGATGCTGGATGTCGACCCAGATGGCTCGCAGCCGCGGGTCGCCCTCTGCAGCTCCTCGAAGCCAGCTCGCACCAGAAGAAGGTCCAGCAGCAGCATAGCGGCAGTGGCGCGGGTGGTCGGTCAAGCATGCGCGCACGGCCTCGAGCAGCGGCAGCGATAGCCCCATGGCGCTCGTCACACGGACCCCTCAGGCACGACGACGAGGCGCTGTCGGCGGGCTTTTGCGAGGGAGCGAGTGAGGCTGGGGGTGCGTCGTCGCTGGCGTGCAGCTCGTGTGACGACGGCGACGCCGCGGCAGAGGGCATGGAGGCCGCCGTGGCAACGCTGCTGGCCGAGGCCGGCGTAAACGACGTCGCCTCTCCTGCGCTGCAGGCGGGTGTGAGACGCTAGTAATGTCGCTGCCGGCCTCCACCAGCGGCTACCACCAGGCGGCCCCGTTGGCTTCGCCTCGGCTGCAGGATGCGTGATGGCTGATGCAAAGATATGGGCAGCCACAGCAGCACCGGCGGCGGCAGCAGCAGCAGCAGCAGCAGCACAGCAAAGACGAGCACGCCGAGCGAGTCGAACAGCATCGGTCCGCTGCCATCAGGGGCAGGGCTTCAGCGACCGTTCTCTTTCGCGACACCATGTCGTTCCAGTCGCATTGCGAGCACCATATGGCGCCGATCACAACGGCAAGGCGTACATCCCTACCTGCCTGCGCGACCGCTCGTTGGCATTTCCAAGCCAGCGCGCGTCGTCAACGGCTATGCGCGGCGGTTGCAGGTGCAGGAGCGCCTGACGCCGAAGGTCGCCGAAATGGTGTCGGGCAACTCCTGCGAGCGGCGCGGTTGTACATCGTGCGCACCATGTGCATGGTCGCGCGCGGTGTGGTGAACCAGGCAGGCTCGGCGATCACGCGCACCGCCAGTGGCGAGTTCGAGCTGCGGCCGGAGTTGAGGGCGCGCTTTTGCGCGCAGTTGCGGTGCGCAGCGATGCCAGCGCCTGCGGCAGCGACCGAGGCCATTTGTCGGCTGCGGCTGCTGATGAAGCGGCTCAGCCTTATGGTGCCAGCATGGTAGGCCGCGTACCTGGCACGAGCGCCCGGCCTTTCTTGCGCTTTTTGTGAGGAACCGCTTGATTCATTATTACCGCTTTGACACTCATTGCTCGGCGTAATGCGGGTTGCAGCAATGTCCGTAATACAGACTCGCTTTCTTTTCACAAAATGCTGAACGGGCGTAATGCTGCTGACCATTGTTAATAAATGGTTTCTGCTCGGGGTATTGAAGCCATTGGTAAAATTCAGATTCAAAGATTGCTTTCAAGCGGTTTCGCAAAGTATGGGGCGGCTATTCCCTCACCAAATTCCTGCCCAGTAAATGTTACAGCAGCAGGCAGGCTCTCGGCTACAAAATTCCGGAATACCTTTGCACGCTCAAATTGATGTCACGCCGCGGTATCTAAGAAACCAGGTGCTTGCCGTGCTCATGCATCAGGTTACTAGAGCATAGTTTGTCCTTGCTTAAGCCCAATCGTGTGCACGCACCATCACTTGTGCAGGCATCTTCACAGATGATTGCTGGCACTACTCATGACAAGGCAATGCGTACGTAGCAGAGGTTGAGCATTGGCTTCGCCAGGAATTTCCTGAAAAAGAATGTGCCAGCCCTGCACTGGTGGGGAGGTTGGCGAGCTTGGAGGTGACATCCTTGCCGCTGCTAGAGTCATGGGTGGACGCGGCCAGGTCCTCAATTTCAGACTAATATGCATTCGAGTGCCCCCCGATGGTGGGAATCCGTACGGTAGTGGCCGTCACGGCGATACGATCGTCGCCCATGATCTTCTTGGTTTCCAAGGGGCTGGCGAGGGACTCGGCTGCGCGCGCTAAAACTTGCGGCGAGTGACGGCTGAAGTCTCTGGAGGTGAGATCACACATTGTCGTGGACCGTACTGCACTGGCAGTCCGACCCGACCCGTCAGCCCGATGCTGTCGTCCGATACCGATCCCCAGCGCACGAACTTGGTGTCCATCTCGACCAGATGCTCGAGCTTTGAACGATAGAGTTGATAGTCGCCGTAACCGAGCAGGATGATGCCGTCGGAGCGGTGGCTGTCCTGATAGGCGACGTGCCAGTCATTGTGCATCTGCTGGAAACTGATGAGCAGGTCATAGCCGCGCAGCGCGCACTGGCGCGTGATGACGGATATCGCTGTGCTGCTGCCGCAGTAGGGTATGCGCTGCGCCCTTGTAGTCCGGGCCGTGATGCAACACCTCAAATTTCATACAGCATTGCCACATTTTCAAACGGAGATACGGTTATCAGTACGTTTATCTCGTTACTGGAACTGAACGGGAGCATTTTCAGCGCGGAGAAGGGCAACCTGTACGCCAAGCACTCGTACAAGTACAGCGGTGAGTGCAGTAGTTGCACCGCTGTGCGCAGCCGCCGGCAGTGGGGCCTCCACAGTGGAAACCCTTGTATCGGTGCGACTTTAGCCTTGGTAACAGCGGCCTGTTTGCTGCACAGCAGCTGCTGGCAACTGCTGGCTTGTCTGCTTCCTGGAGTCCCACATGGTGCAAGTCTTCTGTGGCCAAGCCTGGCTCACATGTGTATGACCATCAGGCATTGTCAACAGCCAGGGTGACATCCGTGAGCTCGCGACCGGCGGCGTTGACATCCCGTCAAGCGCGCCAGCTGGTCCAAACCCGCGTCCGCGGTGCACCGGTCAGTTCGATGCAGGGTGCGCGCCGCGTCATCGCAGCTGTTCGCAAGCAGGTGGCTCCTTCCGCCCGGACCTGCAGGTGAGGGCCTTGGGCAGGCGTTAGGGATTCGTGGCGAGCCAGCCGCGTGGCCAGGCACTGCAGTGTGCGTTTGTTGCCGCCATGCATGGCGGTCTTGCAGAGAAGTTGCTTCAGGCTCCTCGCCTAGAGCGCATGGGGTTGCCAGCCTTGCTGGCAGCTTGCAGCCAAGTGGTACAAATCTGAGGCATGGTATGCCGGTGTGCAATTGCAGCAGTTGCCGTTGTCATGCACCCCACTATAGCTCTGCATGACTGGAGCCTCACTCGTTCCGACATCTCACATGGACCCGTCCTCTCGCCCGTGCAGAGCGCCGCTGTGGCGCGCGTCTGCGCAGTCCACAGGGCGCTGCGCGCCAAGGCCGCCAAGAAGTAGGCAGGGTGCGGCTGCGCAACCATATCTGCGGTGAAACTGAAGGTAGCAAGGTATTGCATACCGAGCAAGCAGCTCTCGGTGGTACATGGGCGTGCTCGGGCAACAGGACTTGTAGACCTGAGTATTTGAGTCAACTATTCCCGACCTGGTCAGATCCTTGCAAGATAAGGAAAACTTCAAGAGTGCTGTAGGTAAAATGAAATGGGCCGATTTAATAAACGGATCGTGAATGACCTCCGGGTTACCGATCATCATGGTTTATTAGTTACGGGTAAAATACCATCGGCTTTTGCGAAGAGTATGATATGCTTATTTAATGATATCATGAAATACAGCGATCTGGATTGCGCTGTGCAGAGTAGACGGTGATCTATGTAATGGTTTGGGCCACTGCTGTATGACTTCACACAATTACTCCATATCTGATTTCATCGCGTACCAGCAACGGATGCCACTCGGCCATTACATGTACGCAGATGTCACATGAGCTTTGTATGAACCGGGCAAGCAGTAGCACACTCTGCAAGGCCTGCGACCATTAGGAGTGCAGGCATGGGTGCCTGGACAAAAGCCCCATCAAACAGGCCGGTTCGTCAGCACCGTGTAGTATTGCAGCACCGCCGGCCGGCACTGTCGCCGCCTGCTCGTGCTGGGGGGCAGCTTCACTGGTCACGCGCCACCAATATCTCAAGCGCCTTCCGCGATAGGACGTATGGGGCAGGAGGCGCAGCCGCGCTCTCAATACGTGAATAATGCCCCTGTCAGGCCAGCCGAAGCGGCAACGCGCCTGACTCCTCCCTCTATACTGCCTCGCAAGAAGCAGCAGATTCGCGTTGAACGCTGAGGACATTACTGATCTTCCGCATCTCGTTGCTCATCGCCCGGCAATGAAGGGCGCAGCACCGTATCTGCCGCTGGAGTCGGTTGACCCGTGGGCGGAAGCGCAATTACTTCTGCGCCACCACGGCGCAACTCGAATTGCCGCCGCCGCCGCAGCAGCAGCAGAACGGCATTATCGAAGCGAAAGGCAGGTTTCAACGAACGGAAGACGGGGACGAAGATTCTCGACACGCGACCCGCTACCGCAGCGGTCAGCCCAGCGCGGCTCGGCCGACCTGACCGTCAAGGAACTGCGGTTCGACGAGGCGTTCCAGCCCGACCAGTTAACCAGCCTCGCGCTCGGCGTCGTCGCCAATGTCCGCAGGTGGTCGGTGACGGGCGGTTCGAATGGCCGCCGGGGCGCGTGGGAGGACCGTCGGAGGACGGCGAAGAGGCCCGGCAGGAGGCGGGCGAGCATCGGAGATGGCGTGCAGAACGGCGCCGGGGAGCAGCCGGCAAGCGGCGGCGGGGCGCCTCTTTGGCTACGCGAGCGGCGGCACAGGATTCAGAGCGGTGGCCCAAGGCCGCGTTGGCGGCGGCTGCTGCGGCGCGCAGGGTATGTGGGCAACGGGTGCCGGTACAATGTGACCGGCGCAATCCGGTCGCGCGTGCGCGCTGTGAGGGACAGGTGCCGCTCCACCGCTGGTGAAGCCGATGGCGGTAGCGGCAGCAGCAGCGATGACGGTGACGACAGCGGCGTCGCCAGTGATGGCGAAGATGCCGACGACGGGTTGCTGAAGGGGCGGACGCTGAGCAGGCGGCCCTCGCTGCCGAGGCTGCGCGCATCGTCGCCAGCCGCGCGGCACGCGGCCGGGGCGGCGGGCGTGGCAAGAGCCGCGGCGCCGCGGCCGGAGCTGTCGTCCGCAGGGGTCGTGCGTCTTTGCCCGATGAGCGGCTGGAGCCTGGCACCCCCGAGGCAGCGGCTATGACGTCCATGCTGGAGCAGGTGCAGGCTCGACCAACATGCTTGTGCAGGAATGGAACGCGTGCGGGCAGGTCGCGGGCCGGCATGGGCATGTCCTCTCGGCGGGAGAAGGCAAGTGAACCAGCCCCGGCCCCGCCGTGCAAACGTTTTCATGGCATAACGGGGTCCAGGTCATGGATGTGGCAAAATCCGCGCGCTGACACCCGGTGCCCCGGCTCACCTCGCACACTCACGGTGCACCCGTCCGGAGACCCACCCCGACAACGGCATCGCCACCTTCCGTGCCGACATCGACGTGTCCAC
The DNA here is from genome assembly GCA_002317545.1 of Scenedesmus quadricauda. NCBI lineage: Eukaryota > Viridiplantae > Chlorophyta > Chlorophyceae > Sphaeropleales > Scenedesmaceae > Scenedesmus > Scenedesmus quadricauda. The sequence continues at coordinate 156 of NNCB01001637.1, read as the reverse complement.
CTGCGGCGTGATCTCGCCGCTGAAGGCGTTGAACTACCTGATCGAGAGCCTCGAGTCCGACATCGTGGTGATGGACTACCGCGTGCGCGGCTTCACCCGCGACATCAAGGGCAGGAAGCACTACATCGACCACAAGATGGCAACTCGATCCAGGAT
>NNCB01001636.1:0-10079 GCA_002317545.1 Scenedesmus quadricauda | reverse complement strand
CGGCCGGCGCGGCGGTTGCCGGCATTCGGCCGCGCGGGCAGGCACGAGGAGGCCGAGCGGCGAAGGCCGCAGCAATGCCAGGCTCCCAGCTGGTCGAGATGTCTTGGACAAGCTTCTGCACGCAAGGGCAGGCGATGAAGCCGGGTTCAGGCCTGCCAGCTCCCTGCGCAAGTGCTGTAGAGCTGCCGCCGAGCAGTTTCGACTGGAGTGCAGGGCGCGGATGCTAACAGGCTAGTCGAACTGCTGCGTAAACTCGCTATTCATCATATATCGCACGCTTCCCGATCGAGCGGGCGCACCCTTGGCTTTCGCGAGCTCAAGCTCACGACTGTCGCGCGAGCAAAGTCGAAGGACCGTAAAAGCCGGCCAATGCGGGTTTGGACAAAAACCGCGCTTGTACCACCTCAGATGCTCAGTCGGACGCCCCTGCTCAGACTGCAAGATGACTTGCCTCACCGTGCGCCACATCCGCATCACTCATCTTTGGCTCTGGCGATTACAACGATGATCGAGAGCAGATAAAGCCAGCAACCCATTGGTTCATTGCATCAGCTGAGATGTTTATAGATGTATGGCGACGAGCACCTCGCAACCCTGGTCCCAGGCGCAAAAAGCGTAGCCCCTGCATTTCCTTTCGGAGAAAAAAGCGCATTTTTTACCCAACAAAGCAAAAACCCCACCTCTCAAAGAGCGGGGCTTCACAAAGTACCCTACCCTGGTAAGCCCTGACCCCTGTCAGCGATCCCACCCTTGCGTACCTCCGTCGGGTATCCTTGACGACATATATGGGTTGGTCCAGCCGCTTGGGTGCGTTGCGGGCGGGCGCGTAGGCGGGGAAATCGCCGCTGTAATAGATGGCGTAGATGCCCGCTCCGACGATCCCGTCGGAGTCGCTCAATGGGATCGCCTGGCGCGAGAGGAGTTCTCCCTCAATGCTCGCCGCGACAGATTGTGCAGAGCATCGCGCAGCGGCTGTCGGCCGAGGGCCATGACATTGCGCGGCGCACGGTGGTGAAATATCGCGAGGCGATGGGGTTTGGCTCGTCGGTGCAGCGGCGGCGGCAGAAAGCTTTGGCGGGTTAAGAGCATCGTCACCCCGGACTTGATCCGGGGTCTATGACCCCGCCGCGGCTATGGATGTCGGATCAAGTCCGGCATGACGAAATTAGGGTAGTGAACCGCGTTGACGCGTTTATGGGATTGAGGCCGAGCCGAAGAAAGGCGCACTCAAGGAAGGACAATGCCGTGGTCTCGTCCAGAAGGTCGACCTCAGGTTATGCCGGGGCACCGACCCGCGAGGTGAGTCGGGTGGACGTATGCGCACGCACGCTCTTACCGGGCGCAAGCATCGCTGGAGCTTTGGCGCATCCAACATGTCGCACTGGGTGATGCAACTTGCAGATCTTGACGTTCCAGCACCAATCAGCGCCTCCCGTAGCCAAGCAAGCCGACGGCCTGCTACTGCTCGGGCTGGACGACTGCTGGCTGCTGGGCAGCGACCGCGAGGATCCAGAGCCGGTGCGGCAGTGCCCCGCCGCGCCGCCGCTGTTGTGCGCGGCTCGACCCCGCGATCAGTCCCTGCGCCTGTACTCGATCACCGCCCCGCCATGCCCGCCCAGCTGAGGCGGCCCCCCACCGCCGCCACCGTTGCTGCCGCTGCTGCCCACAACACCACCGCCGCTCGAGCTGCCGCCGCCGTTGGCACCATGGTGGGCGCGGATAGTATCCTGGTGGGCGATATTCGATTTTTGGTTTGAGTACAAGCATGCCGTGCCCAAGGGTTTTGTGCGGCTGCTGGGCAAGCTGGCGGAGCTTTCGGACGAAGGGATTCAGTTGGTCTTTTTACGGGCAACCACGACATGTGGATGTCGGGGTACTTTACCGAGCGCCGGAGCCCGATGCGTCCCCCCCACTAAGATCGCGCTAGGCACGTCATCAGCGGCTTTCAATAGAGGAATTGTGATGAGCAGCGTCGAAGGTCGAACAATATTGATCACCGGAGCGTCGGCTGGCCTCGGAGCGCATTTCGCGCGCCTCTATGCTGATCGTGGTGCCAATCTGGTGCTGGCCGCGCGCCGTCTCGAGCGCGTCACCACGCTCGCAAGCGAAATCGAAGCCGCGGGAGGGCGCGCGATCGGCGTCTCGATGGATGTTGTCGACGAGAGTTCGATCAAGGCGGCTTATGGTCTCATTCTGACTACGATCTGCGTCCGGATCCTTTGAGCCGACGACGTTCATCCCCGTGGGCAAGCAAGTCTCCCTCTTTTTTACATGATCCCACCCCTGCCCCGTCAGTCCCACTGCACTTGACCCGGTGAACCATGTTCAGATCGAACCGTGGCGCGGAACCTTCTACCCGCCCAAACATCCGCAGAAGCGCGAACTCGAATATGCCGGCCAGCATCTGACCGGAATCGAGATCAACGGCACCTATTATGGCAGCCAGAAGCCCGAGAGCTTTGCCAACTGGGCCGCTTCGGTCCCCGACGGCTTCCGGTTGTGTAACACTGCACGACAACCTGACGAGATATGCCGAGTGCGTCCGGGCGTCGCCGCTCGTGCGCATACGGCGCTGGTGCATCTCTGCAAAACGAGCAAAGCGACCCGCTCGCCTGTCCTAGGGCTTCAGGGGGTAGGCATCGAGTCGGGCTGATCTATCACGCCGATCGTGGCCGCGACCGCGTCCCCGAACGACCGCGTCATGCACAGTCCGGGGACGTTCAGATCGCGCAGCCACACGCGGGGCGGGCCGCGGGGCTCGTCGTTGAACAGAGCGGCGATCGGCTTGCGGTCAGAGATGGAATGTTCGCCACGCGCGGATGGCTGGCGATGCGATCGAGGATGTCGCGGCCATCCTTGAGTGCTGGCTGCTCGGGATAGATGAAGCGGCCCAGCACGAACTTCGGCCCGGTGTCGTGCCAGGCGGCGCGATAGACGAAGGTGCCGTGTCGCTCGGGAGGTGGGTACGCCTTCAAGTGCAGGATTTGTCGAGCGTCGGTGCCGTGACCGGCGACGCCTCACCCCGCTGGCGAGCACGCGGCCGCCGCCGCTTGGTCCATGGGCGTGTGGTCGGAGCTGAGGGGCACCGACGCCACCCTGCCGCTGCGCACCTCCACTCAGCTGCGTGTGGCACAGTGTGCATGGTATGCACGGCGTGCATGGATAGAACGTGAGGGGCCCGCGCCACCGCCCGCACCAGCCGCGCCGCTCGACCCTCACGACCTTCTGGACCCGGTGCGCCCTCTAGGCTGCGCGGCGCGCAGCCGGCAGCTCACCTGCGACGCAGCGCGAGTCCCCAGCCTTGCCACCACCAGCTTGTTGCCCGCCGTCACCACCGCCGCGATGCCCGTGCTGCCGCGAGGTCGCAGTCGACCGCCGCCGCCGCCGCAGGCTGCGGTTGGCCTTCGCGCAGCGGTCGCGTACGGGCTGAAATAGATATTCGGTCGGCCACTTGACCTGGTCGTGTTGGGTGCGATGTGAGCGTTCGCGGGGAATGCTGGCGGAGGTGCGCGTGGTGATCGAAGTCAGGTTGGGCGAAACGGCGCACGCCATCGATGCGAATGACGGCGGCTCAGGCCTGCGGGCAGACACACTCGCATGTGTGCACTTCAGCACTCCCCCGCGCGCCGCCTGCCGCGCGGACCTTGCAGCGGGCGCTGCGCGCCAGCAGCCGCGGCAGGCCGTGCAGACGTGGTTCGACACCGCCCAGCTCTCCGGCCGTGGCCGTCAAAGACACCGACGATGTCTATCCGCGCCGCGGGCAAGCTGATGGAGGCGAAGGGGCCTTGTCGGGGGGTCGCGGACGAGGGCGGCTGGTGGCCCGAACCTCGCGCGCAGAGGGGCGAGCAGCAGCAGGAGCCCGCCGCAGCCACGCTTCGACCGGCGCTGCACGTGCACGTGGACACTCTGCAGGTATGCAACATCAGCATCAGCATGATCATCATGAACATCATCAGCATATCTCGCAGCTGCATCAGCAGCAGCAGCAGCAGTGCTGCTGCTGCTCTGCTGCTGCAGAGCCTGCAGCTGCCAGCCGCACGGTCTGCAGACCACCCCAAGCCTGCAACTGGTTTCCTTGGTGTTGCCCCCGGGTCGCCCCTGGCGCGGTGTGCACTGAGTAAGTGATCCGCATGCCACCGGCCTGCAATTGGCGGAAACGCGTGCTGGAGGCGGACAGGTTCTCGTCGGTGGCCCAGGTCAGCGAGCAGTGGTCGACGATGACGTTGTGGGCGCCGCGCACGGTGGAGATGGCGTCGATGTCGCCCGACCATTTCGGCATGCCGCCATCGCCCGGACGGATGCGGATGTGGCGCACCACCACGTCGTGGGTGGCCGATATCCTCTGAATACAACAGGAAGTGCGCCCCGGTGATCCACGGAGTCTGCCTCATGTCCCCCACATCCCGCTGTCTCGCTCCGCGACGTGCGGCGAAGCGCTGCTGCAGATGCGCGCGCTCGCGCGTGCGTCTGACCGTCAAGGTCCTGTTGGCTTCGAGCCCTGGATCAACGCAGCGGTACACCGACCAGGTCTGGCTTTCAAAATCGCTTCGCACCTGCGTTGGCCCATGGCCCGGCCTATGCGCTCACTTGCGGCTTCGTCATTAGATATATAGTTTAGCTAACCATCAGTGATATTAGCGCTGCTACTTGGCAATTCCGAGGTCAGTGCTGCCGGGCCCTGGTGGTGGTGCTCCTTGGGCCATCACCGTTTCCGCCATGTCCGTAAGTCGCGTGCGCGACCGGAAATGTCCAAGGATCACGGGCCTCAGATCAAGGACGATTCGCTCTACGAGAAGCTGAGGGAGGAAGGCGCATTAAGGAACAAGGCACGTCGATCGTTAACTAACCCTTATGGAATAGTGAGATTGCTACACGCGTATTCGAGAGTACTGGAGCCAAATGTTCGTCCATTCTTTGCTGTGTCACGCACACGCCGTGGCCATGAGCTTATGAAATGTCCCGTCTCCGGCAACTGGCGGAACTCCTTTGAAGGCGCCCGCAGTGTTTGCTCGCCTGCCATGTAGCATCACGCGCAGGGTTTGCCTGGCAGCCCCGAGCCGCACCATAGGCACCGGTTCAAGCGCAGGTCACTGGTTGTCGTTGACGGCGTAAACATCACCTGGCCACGATTTGCTTGCACGCTTACCCGGGCTCACAGCCAACTTCTTCCAAGTTTGTAACAGGCCATCTGGGCTGTCATCCAGCTCGCCGTGACCCGCTTTACGCCAGCCCTGTTCTGCGCTAAAATCAGCAGGATTGGGGTACTTCCACGGCGTGCTCGTAACGGATATGTTAATCCATCATGCCAACAAGAAGCCGCCCCTGCTCCAGGGCCCGCGCTCAGTGTGTCCCGCGGCGCCCATGCTCAAACGGCTGGTCACCCGGCTGCATGGCCTCGAGCCACCTTGCCAGCAGTGAGACTCGCGCTGTGCCAGGCCGCGCACCCATGCAACATAACCTGTGCTGCTGGGGGATTGATGAGGCATGCACGCTCCGCCGCCAGGCTGTTCTTGCGCCTGCGAAAGATCGGCTGAGCGGCCGGTCTGCTGGCGGATCGCTGACATCAGCATGCTGCCAGAGGAACCTCACACGTGATAAAGTATATGTTGCAACGACACGCATAATGTCACCTGGTGACCAGGCACTCCCGCAGATCATCAAGGTGTCCCCGTCATACCGCTCACACAATAGGCCCGCTTATGTTATTAAATCCTATATCCGAAAGATACTTCTCTGCCCACAAGGCAAATGTCGTTGTAGTTGGTAATCTTTCGCAGAAAGAGATCATGCCTAAATTAAATTTCTTAAATAAACTCAATCAAAAACCAGTAACCCTGCAGCTAAGCCCTTACAACCGAATACAAACACCCTGTAAATACGGGCGGCTTTGGCCATGCACCTGGTGCACACCGGTCACGTATTCGGTCTCGCGGTACACGAATTCCATGTCGTTGACGTCGATGCCCACGTCCTCGGCGGTGATGTAGCGGCCGCCCAGCGATTCGACGAACTGGCCGAACGCGCGGAACAGGCCTTCGGACTTGTCCTTGGCAGGATCGCCGATGATCACCGCCTTGCCGCCGCCGATGTTCAGGCCGGCCACCGCGCTTTTGTCAAAGCGACCGAAGCATACAGAAGGTGCGAAAGCTCAGGCTGGTCTCCTGGTGACTGGGGCTTCTACGCTTGCCACGGTTTGCCCCCCACTGAGGCAGAAGCAATAGGGGGAGGCCTGCACCGCTTGGTCCGTGCCATTAGTCGCAGCTGATCTGGTCACATGCTGAGTGGCCGCGCACGCGTCACCAGCAACGGACGCCGCCGCACCTGCTCATCTTCTGCAGGCCCTGCGCCACAGCAGACGAACCCCACAAAAGGGGCCATCTGCCGTGACCTCCAACCCATCCCTCCTGGGCCTGCCGAAGCCGTCGGAGGCCACCAGCAGCGGCGGTGGCGAGCGCCGCGGCGGTTCGACGGCGACGCATACGACGTCATATGTGCGGCGGCACGCTCGGCCTGCTGCCCGCGCTGGCGCTGCAGCAGCGCTGGTGGCGGGTGGCCGTGGTAGAGCGGCGGCTGGCGGAGGGGCGCACCACAGGCGTGGAAAGCATCAGGGCCGAGTTGCCGGTGGTGGGCGGGATCCTGCGGGCGACGCAAAGCTTCGGTCATCGCCGCCTTGGCGATCCGGTTGGGCAAGGTCGCGCCGCACGGCAGCGTCAGCGGTTCCGACAAAAGCTCATGCGCACCTCCCCACCAGTTTTGCGAAACCGACTGCCCCCACGCAGCGGGCCGAGTCAAAAAGATTCGCGTATGATAAGTTTGTCACGCTTGTGGTCATGGCTTTTGACTGCCATACTCGAGGCCGCCATCGTTTCGGAGACAACCCCGTCAGGTGCTGGCAGCTGCGCGCGCTGCAGCGCGTTCGGCGCTCGCCTTCACTGCTTTGACGCGGCAAGGCGGTGTGACGGAGTGTGCTGCCGCCGCCTCGCTGTGCTGCTGGGCCGCGCCTGCCCAGCCGGCGCAGCCCAGCATTTCTTTCGCTGCAATCCGCGCCTAAGCCAGTGGCGCTGTCGTACACATGGCAGATCAATTCCTCACCATCATCGGCTCGGGCCCGGCGGCGTCTGCGCCATCCGTGTCGGCATAGTTGGGGTGCAGGTGGCCGTTCGAGTGGTGGCGACGACATCTTCGGCACCTGCCTCAATATCGGCGTGCATCCCTCAGTCGCTTGCTGCGCTTCGTCCGCAAGGCGCGTCTGATAAGCATGCGCGTGCACTGTTCTTTGATGAATGCAGTGGGCAAGGTTCGTGGTGTCGTCAACAACTGCTAGGACAACAGCGCCGCTGTTGATTGGTGCACGTATGAAACTATCAGTCACTTTCATGGCGCCTTATGGGCTTCGCCGGGTCATCGTCATTTTCGGCATGTTCATCAGCATCACCTTCGTCGCCGACCATGGCGCGATGGGTATGGTCGCCGGCTATCTGTCGATGCTGGTCGCGCTGGTCTTCGTTTTCATCGGCGTGAAACGCTATCGCGACGTCAACCTGGGCGGCGTGATCAGGAGCACTCAGAGTTCAAGTCGGCCGCTGTCACCCAGACGGCGTCGCCGTCACCGTGGCGCCCGCTCGCGGATCGCCGCTCGGCGTTCGGCGACACCAACCGCCCCACGGCGGTGGAGCACCTGCGCGGCGGCAACGGCGGCCGCGGCGGCGGCGTGAACGGGCACGGTGCGAGCCTGAACGGGCTGAACGGCCATGCGGTGGCCCTGAACGGCCTGAATGGCCACGCTGTGAGCCTCAACGGGCTCAATGCGGCCGCATCAGCCTCCACGGCTTCAACGGCCACACCCACAGCAACGGCAATGGGCACCTCAACGGGAACGCCCACGCCAATGGCCACGCAAACGGCAACGGCCACGCAAACGGCAACGGCCACGCAAACGGCAACGGCCACGCAAACGGCAGCGGCAACGGGGCGATGCATGCGGGCCCGCCAAAGGCACGGCCGCGGGCGGCAACGGCGTCGGCAAGCCCGCGGCTTCGCGGCAGCTGCGCGCCCGCCTGGTGCTGGACTGCATGGGCCATTACTCAGCCATCGTGAAGCAGATCAGGGGCCGCGCCAAGCCCGAGGGCATGTATCTGGTGGTCGGCGGCTGCGCGGACGGTGAGTGCGCCGCCGCCGGCCGACGCGCCTGGTATGTGTACGTATGTGTGCAAGCCGTCCCTCAGCACAGCCTTTACCGGCGCAGCCGACCTGCCTGTGGCCATTGCGCCCGTTGATCAATCTGCCCCGCTCTCCCATTCGTCCACCAGGCTTCCCTGCCGAGAAGAACACCACTGCAGACCTTTTGACAGGTGCGGCCGCATCACGGGCGCGTCGGGCGGCGGGCTGGGGCGCCTGAGCTCAGCCGCTGCGCGCAGGGCGAGCTGTCGGGCAAGGGCATCAGCTTCACCACCATCAACATGCCGCTGGTGAAGACCCCGATGATCGCACCGACCAAGATGTACGACAGCGTGCCCACGTTGACCCCGGACGAGGCCGCGGACCTGGTGGTCAAGGGCATCATCGAACGCCCCAGCCGCATCGCCACGCGCCTGGGCATCTTCTCGGCATTGGTCAATGCCGTGGCGCCGAACATCTCCTCCGTCGTGAATCAGCGGTGGTCAACCAACGGTTGTTGGAGAACGTAAACTCCAGCTTGTTTCGGTAGTATTGGGTACTTGGTGCCGGTATGATGGGATTGATGCGTCAGTCATGATCCGCTGATGCTGCCGCTGATCAACTACCTGCTGGCGCTTGAACGTAAGTTTGCTGTAGCGAATATGCTGCCACCGAGCCTATTGACACACGCCTGGTGGCCAACTACTTCGGTAGAGTGCGAGTAGCCCTGTGACGGCTCCGCGGCCTCCGGCCTGCGCAACCACTCCTTTCAGCTCTACGCGCAGATCAACGACAAGGCCGACTTTGAGAAGGTGTCGGCTAAGATCCGGGACGTAGAAAAACCCCACTCCAGCCCGCAGGAAAATCCGGGTGCCACTGCCCGCCTCGAGTAAGTGGCATTTGCACTGATGGCGGCGGGGTTTTGAAGCCTCGCCTTTGCGTGTGCCTGGCGTCGGCCCCCTTGCCCTGGTGCCGGCGCCCTCCCTCAGCCCTCCGGCTGTACCGAGCCAACGCCACTGTGCCTCCAGCGGCAGCACCTCGCGCCCCCACGAGCCTCCCACCCTTCCCCGCCGCCTGCTGTCGCCTGCCGTCACCCTCCCTACTCTGCAGTGCTGGACGCCTACTTCCAACTTCTGCGATCATACCAGGACTTCAGACTTGCCTCCCTCAAGTTCATGAAGCTCACTCCGGTGCATCAGTGACGTTCACCCGGGGCGACACCCCTACTCGAGAATGTTCGCTGAAGGCGCCGCTCTGTCAAACACGACATGCTGTTCTTTCGCCTCGCAGCTGATTGTAATGTCGGCTGCTTGCGGTCGTGCTGATGCTACTACGCCATTACTCGGCCTTCTTCATGGACGCGGTCGGCATCCATGCTGTGTTCGGCGGCTTCCTGCTCGGTGCGTGCATGCCGCGCGGCCTCTTGACCGATGAGATGAAGGATCGAGCGATGACGGTCGTCTTCCTGTTGCCGATGTTCTTCACTTACTCGGGGCTCAACACGCAGCTTACGACGGTAACAGCCTGAGCCTGCTTGCGATCGGCCACCGGTATCCTGCTCGTCTCGATCGCGGCGAAGTTCGGCCCTGCAGGTTGGCTCAGGATATGCTGTTCCGTGGTATTATCAACGGCAGAGATACTGTCATCTAGGTCAACACGTGCCTTCGTCATGGCAGTCGCGCGCCACAATGCTCCTCACGCTGGCTCCGCCCACGCCCCCCCACCTCTCGCCGCCCAAAACTCGCCCGCCAATCAGGCTTTGGCAGCATGGTGCGCCACCTGCCGCGCCTCGCCCGCGCGCTCGACCACGCCCTGCCAGCCGACCGCCTGTCGCGGGGCGACCTCTGCCTGCGCAGCCCTACCAGCCGTCTCGCCGCCTACGTGGCTGTTCGTGGGCCATGAGCGTCTGCGCTCGGAGCATC
>NNCB01001635.1:0-10081 GCA_002317545.1 Scenedesmus quadricauda | reverse complement strand
CGCGGGCCGCGCGGCGATGCGCGAAGTGGCGGCGAAGGCGGGGACAGCTCTCGACCCGGATGGGCAAGGTCAACGAGCACTGGCGAGTATAGAGCCCTAGGAGACACAGACACACACACACACACACAGGAAGAGAGAGAGACACACACACACACATCCTCACATACGCACACACACACCACGCACACACGCACACACACACACGTGCAGACGGGTTCGGCGCGCTGCCCAAACGCGCCGGGCCGCGCCGCGACGCGCCTTACCGTGTCGAGCGTGACGGGGTTGATGCCAAATTGATGTGACCAGCTCGTCCCGCTGAAACAGGAAGAACCCAGGGTCGGCCAGGCCGGTGTGAACTTGTTGGGGTCAAAATAGGCTCTTGGATCGTTTCGAAAATAGCGTAGATGGAAAACCATCGTTTCCAATCAGGAGCTATTGCGTGGCGCTTCCCGATTATGAAGGCTGGGCCTGTTTCGTCGCCGTGGCAGAGGGCGGCAGCTTCACCGCCGCGGCGGCAGCGCTTGGCCTGTCGAAGGCGAGCGTGTCGAAAGGCGGTGGCGCGGCTCGAGGGGGCGTTTCAGGGGCGTGAGTACGGGAGGGGAGGGGAGGGGCGTGGCAGTGCAGGAACGTCGGCCAAAAAGGACGGTCCGGGATGACTGCCAACGCGAGGGGGCCGCCTGAGGGGTTTATGTGTGGGACCGGGACGCGGCCGCGCCGTGCGCACCTGCGTAGCCTCCGCCAGCGCAAACGCGTCAAACTGCCACTCATGGGACGCGGCCAGCACGCGCTCAACGCGGTCCAGCACCGCCGGCCCCGGCCCCGCGGCCGCCGCGGCGGCCTGCAGGGCGTCGACGTCCTCGCCGTCCGCGAGCGCGACCGCCGTCGTGCTGCCGCGGCGGCCGTCGGAGGCGCCGAACTTGCGGCGGACGGCGGCGCCGTCAGCAGGGCGCACGCGCCGTTTGCCGAAATGATATTTGAGCGTCAGCGTCGCGGGGACGATGTTCGCGGTCGGCATCCAGACCTGCGCCCGCGACACCACGCCAACGCGCACCTGATCGAACCAGGTCGATTTCCAGATGAAGGGGATGACGGTCGCGAGCCGCATCGCGGTCGGGGGCGACGACCAGGGCCGGCTGCGCGGCTGCGCGACCTCTACGATCGCTATTACCGTCCCGAACGCGCGACCCTCACAGCGCCGCAGAACATGTTCACACGACCAACACACGCTCGCACCGACGCACGCGCGCGCACGCCCAACCCACACACACACGCGCGCGCGCGCGCACACACACTGTCAGCACCGTCCGCACGCAATGAAACGCGCACAACGCGCGCATCACGCACACACCTGCGGACGCCGCATCCGCCGCCAGGTCGTGGCCGCTGAGCGGCCGCCCGATGCTGCGGGCCGTGGGCGCGGATATGATCGCCGCCAGCGCGGTCGACAGGCTGCCAAACTCCGCCGCCTCCGCCGCCGCCGCCGCCGCCGCCAGCGCCGCGTCGTCGCCGCTGACGCTGCCGCTCGTGCTGCCGTTGCTGCGGGACGCGCAGCGCGGGGGGCGGGAGGTGCGCGGGGTGCCTCGCTGAGACGGCGCTGCAAGAAGACGCGCGGCTCACGCCAAAGCCGGCATCTGCAAGCAGCGCCGGCCGCGCGGACCGTATCGCACTCACGGTCACAGAGAAGGGCTATTTGAACAAGTTCATTAGACGTGCTTTGACGCCATTCGAAACCATGAATTTGAATCGCAAGTCCTGCCGGGCTCCGTACGCATATTCTGGTGGCGCTTTCCTGCTGCCTGCTGATGCTCGCGGCGGTCCATCAGCTGGAATGGCTCAGCGACACGCCGACCGACGTCGTACGTCCCCGGTCCGGATGGCGCATGGCGTGCTGACCGGCATCGGGTTCCTGTGCGGCGGCGTCATCTTTCGCGAGGGACTGAACGTTCGCGGCTGCCTGGGCCGCATCGCTCTGGCCGACGGCCCGCGGCCGCCTCCAGGACATGGACCGCGCACCGCAGCGTTACAACCAATTGCGCGATGGGGTCTTTACGGGGGGCCCCTCACAATGCAATACTCGGCTCGCCCTCGGCCGCCGCAACTTCCAATAACCGCAAGGCAGCTTTCGTTTACCGTTCACACTGGCCGCACTTACGAGGAAATCGAGAACGCTCTCGAGCGCGATCGCTTCCTCAGCCCGAAGAGGTCCATCGCGCGCGTGATATAGAGATAGGCGTTGGCGTCGAAGCGGTCGGTGAGGCGAGCCCACATCGTTGCCTAGCGAGGACGCCTGGATAGCCGCTTGCGCAGCCGGAAGGCTGGTGATGTCGCGCGCCTGCGGCGGTCAACGGCCGTAATCGGCGGTCAGCCGCGCGCCGGACAAATAAGGGTGTCGCATTCCATGCGTCTCGGGCGTCCGGGCAGCCGCTGCAACCGCCGGCGCTCGAGAAAGTCGTCACCTCGGCCGACGGAAGACGGCGGTACCGGCCTGGTACTCCTTCGGCGCGGGGCCGACGGGACCATAACCTTCGGAATAGTGGGAGTGCCCTGCCATTACTTCAACCCGTCCAGCAGCTCGTCCACTTTCTCGGGAGAGAGCTTCTCGTGGTAATGCCCGTTGCGCCACCACCGGCGGCCGCAGCAGCAGCGGGCACGTCTTTCGCGGCGCGGTGACAGGCCGCGGGGTTCGGGGCGGCCGGGTAGCAAACGATTGGCGACATCGAAAGGCCAAACAACAGGAACGTCTTCGATTTCATGGACAAATCTCTTTCGGGGGGAGGGGGCCTTTGCGGAATGCTGCGGCGATTTTCTGGCGCAATGCCGCGCGGTCGGCGGGCCGCATCGTGGGCCGCGGCTGCGCCAATCGTGGGTTCCGCACAGCTTGGGGGCGGAGGGGGCGCGAGAGGTGAAGGGGGGCAGGCCGCGCACCCGAGTCGATGGTGGCCGTGGGCTGGAAGCTGCCCAGCGCCATGACGCTCCGCCTGCAGCACCTCTGCGCCGCGCAGCAGCTGCTCGGCTGGTCCTGCGCGTCGAATCCGGGAGGCGACAGATGGGCGCGTGAGGGACACGACGCGCCACCCGAACAAGCCGCAGACAAACCCAGCGAGGCGGCCGTCAGCGCGGCGGATCGCAATAAACCCCGCCGCCCGCATCGCCGAGTCCCCAGCCGCACGCGCCGCAGGCTGGTGAGCGCCTCGCGCTCCCGCAGCAGCGCCTGGTGCGCGCTGCTCATGTCGCTCTGCCATGCGCGTCATGACCAAGGCCGCCTTGTCGGCCGCGGCCTTGTGGCGCTCAGCCGCCTCCGCGGCCTCCTCATGCTTCGCTGGACTCCTGAGTGCGTGGGCGTGCAAGGTCTCCAAAACTTGGGGTTCAGGGTTTGGGATTTCGGATGTGACGGCTGGCGGCCGCGCGGAGGCGGTGCGCCCCAGGGGCTGCGCGGGGCGGGTTCCAGAGGGGGCTGTCGCCGGAGCGCGCGACGCGCCGCAATCACAGGGGCTTCGCAAAAGGGTTCCGCCGAGGGCGCTGGGGGGGGGGGGCGAGGTTGCCCCCTCGAGCCATTTCGCCAGAATCTGCGGCTCCTTCTGCGGCAGGCCGGCCTTCATCGGAAAGTCGGTCTTGGGCAGGAAGACGGTGTCGCGATAATCGCGCTGTTCGGGGGCGGAGGGCGTATCAGTCATGGTCGCGGCGCTAGCGCAGTTGCGTGCGCGCAAAGATAATTGGAACAGGCGGCTCCGATCGTCTTGCTCGTCCGCGCCGCGGGTGCTGCGAGGCGCCGGGCAATGCTGAGGCGCGGGTGCTGGCTCAGCCGCCGGGGGACAGGCGAGGCCGAAAGGGCGCCGCACCTGCGCCTGCTGCTCGACCGCGTCCGCCGTGGCCTTGTCGAACCCGGCCTTGAACTCTGCCGCGTCGGCCGTCATCTTGTCAAAGCCGGCCTTGAACTCCGCCGCGTCCGCGGTGGCCTTGTCCAGCTGCGGCGCGGTGGCGGCCGCGCGGGCGCGGGGCGGCGGGATGCGCCGTGCTGCGGCGGCGATCGGCGGACGGCGGAAGAGTGGCAGGCGTGGGTCCGCCGCTGACCAGGGCCGGGCATCCCCCCAATTGCAGAGACTGTACGGCCTTATAGCGCTTTGTCGGCAATGAGCGTCGACATCAGATTTTAAACAAAACTTGCGACTCACCTGCGCCTTCTGTTCGACGGAGTCAACCACCATCTTGTCGAAGCCGGCCTTGAACTCGGCCGCGTCAGCAGTGGCCTTGTCCAGCTGCAGGGGATTTTGGCCAAGCGGCGCGCGCGTCGCAAGTTGCACGTCAGGGCTGGAATGGGACGAATGATGGGATGCAGCACCACGCAAGCAGCGCGCATGAGGCTGCGTCGGGACACGCTCTAACCACCCGGTCACCAACACATCTACACGCCAAATTTGCCACAGCAAAGTGCATGCCCACGGCCACGCACGTGCACGCCCACATCACACAGCCCTGCGGCTCACAGGACAGTGCCACCGCATATCGCATGCGCAGCTCCCACCCGACGCATGCAGCCACTCATGACGCGACCTGCTTCACCCCGCGCACCCCGCCGCCTTCACCGCAGCCCGTGCACCACACAACACGACAGCGCGGAGATATGCACCAGCCCGTCCTGGTGCACGCCGATGTCGACCGTCACCGACCGGTCGTTCAGTTCGCCACTGCCTTCCATAGTAGAAGATCGCCTTGCCGGCCGTCGTCCCCATGTCCTTCGCGGATTGTCCGGATAATAATCGTAGCCGCCGGAGAAGGTTTCGTTCCGGTTGCCGGACGGATCGAAGAAGTAGATGGTCTGGCCGCGCGTGATCCCGTGTCGAGTCGGACCGATGTCGAGAGAGATGTCATACCGGCTGATGATATCCGCCGCATTGCCGACATCGTTCCACGATTCCAGACGGAACGAGGCCGCAATACACAGTACAAGGCACAGGATCTCACCGCTCCTTCTGCTCAAGTTGTCCAGACGGCATTGTCAAACCGGCCTTGAACTCCGAGGCGTCCGCTGTGGCCTTGTCCAGATGAAAGACAAAACGGCAATAAAGATTGAAGTGAGAAAGAGGAGTTCTGAAACAGGTCCACGAGCAGCGAATGCCAGCACTAGTCGAACACTGGCTTCAACAGCGCTTGAATGCTGCAATCACCCTTGGTCAGGCCGCTCGAGTCAGCGACGGCGGCGATCAGGTCTTGTTTGTTCATGCCTAAGGAACCCCTGTTTTTGGTTGCTGAAATGATTCATGGACGCGCCATGGCGCGGTACTAACGCCGTTTGGCCCCGCCTTGTCAAAGCCGGCCTTGAACTCGGCAGCATCGAGCGGATCCGCCGCATGCCAAGAGATACAGGGCAGATCGCCCGGTCGTGAGGGGGCCCGGTTGCGAAAGGGGCAGGTGAGCACTACAGCCCACGTGCCACACTTCATGGACAAGCAGCAAGCACCTGCCTGGCAGGGTACGTGTACCTGCGTGAGCGTGGGTGCAGCTGCTACCCGGCCAATGCATACGAAACAAGCATGGCAAGATCACGTCCTAGCAACCCGCCGCCAAACCCCATGCGCTCCTTGTCTTGTACCTGCGGCTCTGCTCGAAGCTGTCATACACAGCCTCGTCGAAGCCGGCCTGAACTCCGCTGCATCGGCGGTTGCCTTGTCCAGCTGCAGAACGCGGTGGGAGGCAGATGGAGAAACAATTCAGCCGCCGTGCGTGTGTAAGCGCGACCTGCGCCTGCAGCACGAGGGCGCATCACATTCATCCGCGAGGGGCTTGCCAGGCCAGCAAGCAGTTTGACCGCACTGCGCCTTGACCCCACCGGCGCCTTCTGCTCGAAGTTGTCGTACAGCGCCTTGGCAAAGCCGGCCTTGAACTCGGCCGCGTCAGCGGTGGCCTTGTCCAGCTGCGCGCGCATCAAGATAGCAGGTCAGTTCCGGCAGTCGTGCACACGATCGCACGCGTTGCTGGCGGGTTTGCACCGCTGCCAGCTCGTTTCCTCGTGATCCTCAGCCCGCGACCGCGGGACGATGTCGCCGCAACACGGCACCTGCGATTTGCTCGAATCCGTCGTACATTGCCTTGTCGAAGCCGGCCTTGAACTCTGCCGCGTCAGCGGTGGCCTTGTCGAGCTGCGTTGTGCCGTGAGATGCATGGCCTGTCAGGTCTCAACGGTTGATTTGCATACAGGTGCAGGCCCGCCGCATGCCAAAGTGGTTCGCGCGTCACGACGGATACTGCAAACCGCAGGACGGAAGCCGTAGAGACACCCCACCTGGGCCTTCTGCTCGAAGTGTCGTAGAAAGGCATTGGCAATGACCCCCCCCGAAAGGCCGCTTTACGTGGCGTTGATCCAGGTGCGAGTGGCCTGTTGCAGGTAGGCGTCGCTACGCAATGTTGAAGCGGTCACGTGGCTTGCAAAAGCGCAGCGCAAGTGTGGGCTGTGCGTCCGAAGGTTCCAGGCATGTAGACGGGCGAGCACCAACCTGCGCCCTGTCTCCACTGCATCCACCACGAGCCGGTCGTCCCCGGCCTTGAGCTCGAGGTGCGTCTCGGTGGCCTCGTCAAGCTGCGCGGCGGTGCGGCAGGCGAGGGGGCGTCGGCCTGCTCATCGTAACTTGATTGCTTGACCAACGGCCACGCAAGCAGGTCCGATTTTCTTTTGTGTTATCTTTCTGGGGCTGCGAGCACACCCCATAGCACTACCTGAGCCTTCTGCTCGGTTGTCTAGATGCCTTGTCAAAGCCGGCCTTGAACTCGGCCGCGTCTGCGGTGCCTTGTCCAGTGTGAATGCTACAGCTTCTTCCTGTGTAATGAATTCACCTGTGGTGTTACTAATTGTCATAAAAAGAGAAATTTAATGCTGCAAAATTGCCCTCTTCATTTGGATTTTACAATACGGGAAGTGCACGGGGGTAATGGGACAGGCAACCATTTTTGAGGGCTGCTGAGCTGTATCGGGTTTCTTTAGACTGGTGCTAATCCTGCAGCGCCAACCTTCAACATTGAGTCTCACCTGCGCTTTCTGCTCGACCGCGTCCACCAGCAGCTTGTCAAAGCCGGCCTTGAACTCTGCTGCATCTGCAGTGGCCTTGTCAAACTGCCGGCGTCGCAGAGGGGCGGACGCCGGTATTCGACAACTGGCTAAGCAAGGCCAGGCAAGCGCTGCTCGGTGGGCTCGCCCTCTGGCGGGGCGCGTCAAAAAAGCAGCTCCCACCTGCGCCTTCGCCAGAGTTGTCGAGCTGCTTTGTCGAACCTCGGCCTTGTACTCCGCCGCATCGGCGGTGGCCTTGTCCAGCTGCAGTGAGAGAGGTGAAGGGGATTTCAGCGCATGCCGGGCCGTAACCGGGAGCTGTAGAGCGAAATCGAACCTGTCGGCGTGGCGATCACCGCCCGTTCGGCGACGTCCTCGAAGCCCGCGTCTTCGATCATTCCGGGCAAACAGCCCTTCGCATTGGACTCGGTCAGATCGAAGCCGTCGATTATCTGCACCTGACGAAACAGGAGGCGCATCAGGACGGAGCGCTGCTCGCCATAATCAGCAATGAACATTTGCCCGCAGTGTGAAGACGTGACTATTGCGTCCCGCGAAGCCCTGCCACCCGGCAAGAAATTCGAGTGCCTGCGCCTTCGCGCCCGGGCCGCCGAGGCCATAGGCATTGTGAAATCCGGTAATGCCGCTCGCCTTGAACTCGGCCGCCTCGGCGTCGGTCAGCCGGTGCGCGACATAATTTTCATCGAGGGTGATCTTGAGCGGCGCGAGCATGTCGATGACGAGCGACGACGCAACAAGGTCGACGGCGCGGCGCGAGTAGCTCTTACCCCGGCGCCGCGGCGAAGCCGCGAGGACGCCTTGTCGAAGCCGGCCTTGAACTCCGCCGCATCAGCGGTGGCCTTCTCCAGTGCGTCGCAAGCAGCGGGCGGCGCATGCGCAGCGGCCACGATTAGGGCGAAGGAGCGGGACCAGGACGGATTTTGAGCAGCAATAGCTCCGGTTGCTATTAAAAGTTGCCTTAACCTTTCATGAGTCGCAAACTTTTGCTGTACCCCAATCATCATAACCTCATCTTTTATGGCTGCCCAGTTTGGCTTCATTACTTTATCTTTATTTTTACCCAGGTCCGCGGCGGCCTTGGGTGTTTTTAGCCTGCCTGATCAAAGCAACATAAGCCTCATCCATGAAGCCCTAAACCCTAGGCAGGATGGATCACCCACCTTTGAAAAGATGGGGCAAGGCATGACAAGCCGCGCAACGGCCCCGCGACAGTGAAAAGCGCCGCCCAATGCCTGAATTGCTTCGCCCGCGACCTTCACCGCATTCTCGCTTGCGAGCAGGATCGCACCCGCGGCGTCAGCGGTCGTCTGCCCAGCTGTGCCTGGCGCAGCAGGTATGGACGAGGTCAGGAGCGGTCGCAACCGAGAACTGGGGCATGACAGACATGTCGGCAGACTTGGCTGCAGTACATCTGCAACGACCTGCGGTCTGCCGAACTGCTGGTCTTCGCGCCTTCAGCTCGATGCGTCCAGCGACGATCTTGTCATAGCCGGCCTTGAACGCTGCCGCATCCGCGGTGGCTTTGTCAAACTGCAGAGGTGGAGGCACGCCGTGCCCATCCGCGGTGCGGATGGCAGCGTCAGCGAATGGTTCGGCGCGGCCACCGACATCACCCAGCGCGTGCGCCAGGAAGAACACCTGCGCCTTCTGGTCAACGAGTTGAACCATCGCGTCAAGAACACGCTGGCCATCGTGCAGTCGATGGTGTCGCAGACCCTGCGCAATTGCGGCGGCAACGCACGGGCGTCGGAGATGATCGAGTCGCGACTGCAGGCCCTCGCGGCCACCCACGACGTGCTGACCCGGAAGAAATGGCAGGGTGCGACCGTCCCCCACCTGCGCCTTCTGCTCGACTTGTCGTAGACCGCTTTGTCGAAGCCGGCCTGGACTTCAGTTGCGTCGGCGGTCGACCTTCGCCAGCTGGCGGGTTTCCGGCAGCCGGCCTTTTATGGCGTGTTTAGTAGCACAACAGCATGAAAGCACGGGCTGTGCACACACAGAGGGCAAGCATCGAGCAGCCGCACAACTTGCAAGTCGATAACGAGTCACGAGGGAACCGGTGCACCAACCTGCGCCCTGTGCTCGACCGCATCCACCACCATCTTGTCATAGCCGGCCTTGAGGTCCAGCGCGTCGGCGGCGGCCTCGTCCACCTGCAGCGGGGGACGGCAGTTGGGGGTTGCGGCCGAGGAAGTGCAACGGGCAGAAGGACGAAGCCCGTCACCACGGCAAGCTGGTAGCAGACGAAGCGGGCAGGCTGTGTGGAAGCCTGGCCAGCCGGAGTCTGGAGGCGTGCGGGACCCCAGACGGGAAAGCAGGAAGGCAAGTGGGAGTGGGTGGTGGCGGTGGTAAGTTCCGGGGCGCCCAAACCAATGCGCCGCGTATGAGAAGCAGAATCGAGCGAATGTGGCAGAGGCGCATCGCCAGGTGCCGACGCGCAGGCACGCACGCACACACACACACACACATTCAAACACACACATACACACACAAACACACACAACACACACAACAACACACACACACCTGGCCTTCTGCTCGAAGTTGTCGTACACCGCCTGTCGTAGCCGGCGCTTGAACTCGGCCGCGTCAGCGGTGGCCATGTCAGCTGCGGGCGCATGCGGGGGGCAACAGGATGCGCTGCTCGGTCAAACGCGACGCTGTGCGCCAGAGACGCCGGAGACGTGCTGCGGCGGCGAAATCCAGCGCGTCCGGCGCGTCAGCGCACTAGGCTGATCACATGGACGTGCACAATCCGGTGCGACCTCAGACAGCGGTTCAGGCCGACACTACTGAATAAACGGGAAAGGAGTTTCACCAGAGCCTTCTGCCGTAGTTATCAGGACGAGCTTGTCGTAGTCAGCCTTGACCTCCGCCGCATCCACGCCGCCTTGTCATATGCCCGGAAACCGGAGGGTGCGGATCACGGTTTCGGTGGCGGTACCTACCAGGGAGGCGATATCCTCGCGCGTGATGTTTATCTTCCTGGTAGCGGTTTATTATCATCAGCATCGCCTGGGC
>NNCB01001634.1:0-10081 GCA_002317545.1 Scenedesmus quadricauda | reverse complement strand
CCGCTTCGGTAAGGCGGTAGTTCCAGGGCGCGCGGCGGCAGACATTCGCGCCGACTGCGCATCACCGCTCAACTGCCAGCGGCCAGAACGTAGGGCTTTATGGGATCAATTTAAGCTACTCTTCCTCAGGTTCAACCGGGGCTGCCATCATTGAGAACAATGATATACAGGGTGGTGATGCCACAACCGATTAAGCGCTGACCGGCGTCTCCGCTGAAACAGGGCGCCGCCCCCGGCATTGACCCTCACGTCCAGATCTCGACCGTCCAAGATCGCCTCCGCTTGGCGCCGCACCAGCGCCCGCTCGTTTCCAGAGTGGCGGCGCCGCGGAGCCAGTCCCACGATCTCTGCAGCTGCTATGCGGCCCGCGCAACGCGCGGCGGCGGCCGTGAGGAGGGGGCTTGCGGGCCACTCGGACGCGGCTACGATGGAGCAGCAGGAGGCATTGGCGAAATCAGCAACTCAACCAGGGCCGAGGCGCGACCCGAAAGCCTTGAGAACAGCGCATGATGGGCGCGACGCAGACCCGTGGCTGCGCTGGCGCTGGACTTCGCCGAAGAGCTGTTTGGCGGGCGTGTCATGAAGATAGATCTGGTGCTCGTTCTGCATGTCGAACTTGACTAGGCCCAGCGAATTCTTCGGCCCAGGCTGTTGCACGATCCAGCCATCCTTCCACGCCATATTGTTCCGGCGAAGATAGGCGGCGCCCTTGCCGGCGATCTCCGTGTTCTGGATCGATCGCGGCACCGTCCAAGTGGGATTGGCAACAAGCCTGTAGCGGCGATCCAGCTGCGACACTGATGATGAAAACGTTTTCCCCTCGAGGGCTGGGCAGGGGGATGAACGCCGCGCGGGCGAGGGGTCAAGGGGGAGGTCGCCTTGCATACGTGAGTCGCTGCATGGTGGTGCGTCATGCGAACGCGCCTCTGTTTCAGTGCACACGCAAGGAAATCGGAAGTGCGATCAGCGTCAATCTCGAGCGGCCAACGGGGATTACTGGTTATCAACGACTCCGCACGCGTTCCTGCTTTTACCTCATCACCTCAAACCCATCCGCCATCGAACCCTGCCCGCCACCTCCCCGTCGCCCGGGCCCCGTCCACCCGTCTCCTTGCCGTAAATGCTGGTGCCGCCAGTTGATCGTCACGTCCCGCAGCGGCCCCAGCTGCAGCCCTGTCAGCCGCTCGAGGCGCTCAGCCAGGTCCCTCAGGCGCGGCGGCAGCCCGGCCTCGTCAAAGGCGTCGCCGTAGCCCCAGGGCGGCGGTCGCTGCTCATCCTTTCGGGCCGCGCTGGGGTGCGGGAGCTCAGGATGAGGGTGAGGGAGGAGATGAGATCAGTGTCCCTCGGTCGCCCCACTTTTGCACCCTCCGGCAAACTTGAGGGATGGGTTGATTGGACGCTGACTGTGCGTGCTGGCAGTGGCTCTCATGGACCGCGGAGGCAGGCAGGAGAGCAATCACCATGAGTCATGGCCGGCGGCAGCCATGCGTGGCTGGGTGAGGCGCTCAGGCATGGCAGAGAGGCCGCCAGCAAAGCCAGGGTGCGTGACCGGCGTGAGTAATGATGACTCACCGGTGACCCGCAGCATGTTGACTTGGGTGGTGCCTGGCGGAAGGTAGCCCATCTGAGATGCAGACATACAGGATGAAAATCAAATACCAAAGAAAAAGAACCAGCTTGCGTGACAGAGGCTGACAAATATGTTCAGGCTGACGGCCAGTCGGTTGCGTGGGGGGCGTGCACGGTGCAACTCCGGCCCTTTGACAGACAACATCCGACCGGCAGCAGCGCCGCACGCGAGCGGATCGCAAGGCAGCGAAGCAGGGGCACGGCAGTGCGCGCCACCGCAGTCGGTGGATGCCACCGGCAGCACATGGGGCTAGCGGTCTGGTCCCAACCGGAGAGCGGTCACGGCCGCCGCCGCTGGTGATAAGAGGCTGATGCCATGGCCGCTTGAGGGGCTGGAGCCCCGCACCAAAGCAGACGCCTCGGGATTGCCTGCAAAACTTCCCGGAGGGAATCGCCGTGGCGATGCCCCTGCGCCGCATGGGTATGAGTCGAAGACGGAGCTTTATGCTACGGACAGGCTCGGCGGGTGGAGCCCGTAGCGGGGGTAGTGCGGGGCGCTGGCGGTTGCAGTTGTCAGCCGCAACTCCTTCGATGGCAGCTTCTGGCTGCGCAGGCGCGGCAGGGTTTGAAGCCTGCGTACCTGGGTTTTCTGCCGGCGGCACTGCCTGTTGCGAGCCTATGCGGCGAATGCAGCTGGAGTGTTCTATGCCTGGCGCGTCGTGCGCGGCGCCCTTGTTGCTGCTCGGCGGCGCTGCCCACACATATGCAGCTCCTGCACCAGCACCAAGACTGTGCGAGCCTTGGAAACTAGCCCTTCGATCCTGCAACAATGGAGCACCGGTACTCCGTTAGTGTGCCGGAAGATCTTACCGGCGCTAGCTGTGCTAGACTACGAAAGATGGCAGTACGTTGGTGGAGCAATGGTCAATCATATCGTAAATTGAGAGGCATGAATGTAGGCACATGTCCCGCTGGTGGGCATCACAAGGCCGGGACATGCTTACTCGTTCCGTGTGACTGAGTGCATGAGCACCGGCCAGCAGGTGGGCGACTGCCTCTGGGGCGAAGCCCTGCTGCAACCTTCCCGACACACGCGTACTCCCCATGACACTGCGACCTGAACGCCAATGTGCGTCGACCGGCAGCAGTCGAGCTGACTTGAGGCCAGCGCAACCTGTGCGTTGCCACCCGCCTGGCGTATCAGCTGCCCGCCTTTGTTTGAAAACAGTCGACCTCTTCTGCGGCCCACTGCCTTCTGATACCAGGTGTTCAAGAGGTACCTGGCCACGGCCACATAGGAACAGACTGCCCGCGACAAGAGCCATCAACAGCGGAACCGGCGGGGCCTGGACTATGCACTTGCGCACCGCCACCCGCTCTGCTGATGGTCATGGGGCTGGCGCCGGTGCTCGGCATCCTGCTCCTGCTGCTGTCCGCGTATGCCGTGGTCACAACCCTGCGATCGACGTGCGTGGGCATCATCCTGGCCATCGAAAACGACAGCAAGACGGGCACCCGCCGCTTTCATTGAGAAAAAGTGCCGCAAGGCCATTGCCATTGCCGCAGAGCCATGATAGCGGGCCGCTCGCTTTGCAGCAAAGGGGGTCTACCCCGCCGCAAAGCCCGCCGGAAACCGGCAGTGGACGCATAGCTCAGCTGGTGCAGCTGCTCTTAATCAGCGGGTCCTAGGTTGCACCGCTGCCGGCACTGCTGCTGGCGCATTCAGCCACTCCATCCACTTCACCTCCGCCGCTGCTGTCGCTGCTGCCGCCGTCACCGCCGCCATCCCACGCGCGCCCGCCGCCCGCTCGGCTCCTGCCTCGCTGGAAGCCCCGCGCGCCCCCCGCTGCCGCAGCGTCGCCCCGCCGCTCCCCCTCGCCGCATCGGCCGCTGCATTCGCCGCGAACCACGGCGCTGCAGGGTGGCGCGTCGCTACGTAGCATTTGGCGAGCCGTGCCCAGTGCGGCGGGTGCAGGCCCGCGGCGGCGCCGAGGCCGGCTGGATCGTCCTCGACGGCGCGCTCGGCCCTGGCCCTCACGGCGGCCATCAGGCCGGGCGCCGGGAACCGCAGGCTCGCAAGCGCCGCCAGCAGCCGCGCCGCGTCGTGCCACGCGAGCGCGTCGCACCGCCGCTCCGCCTCCGCGGCGACGGCGGCGCAGAGGCCGCGGTGGCGCTGCTGCTGCGACGCGAACGCGAGCGGGAGCTGCGACAGCTCGTGCGCGGTCAGGTCCGCAAACGCGCCGCCGGCGCCCGCACCGGCGCCACCGCTGCCGCTGCCGGCGCCCCCATCGCGGCGGTCGGCGTCTGCGGCAACCAGCGCGGTGCCGAGCGACGAGAACACCCGCCGCCGCTGGCGCCCCGCGATCGCGAGCGACACCACGAGCTTGGCCGCCGCTCGCGGGTCCGCGGCCGCGAGCGCGCCGGCCCGCGCCTCGACCAGGTCGGCCGCGGCCGCAAACGCGGGCGAGTGCGTGTGCTTCAGCGCCGCCATCGCCCACACCCAATTCGCAAGCTCGTCGGGTGCAAACGCGCGCATAACCGCGAGCGCGCGCCGGGCGAGCGCGTCGATGAGCGGGCCGTTGTACGTGCGCGTCACGGCGAAAGCCCACGCGATGTTGGAGACGGCCTGCGGCGGCAGCCGCCACGCGCAGCGCGTCGCCGCGTCGGCGACGGCATCAAATAGCGGCGGGTCGTCGACGCGCAGGCTGGCGTACGCCCAGGCGATCTGAGAGATCTCGTGGGGCTTAAACGACGTCATGCGCGCGCGCGCGTGCGCCGCCAGAGCATCCACCAGATCCCTGCAGCAGCAACCAAGCCCCTCGTCGCCGCCGCCGCCGCCGCCGATGCCGCCGTCGCGCCCCTCCTCGCCGTCGCCGCTGAGCAGGCACTCTTGCAGCGACAGCGCGCCGCGCTGCGACAGCCGCGCGCCGCCCACGCGACCTGCGCCATGTGCTGCGGCAGCATGTGCGGCAGCGCGCGGCGCGAGGCCGCGAGCAGCGCCTGCGCGCCGCGAGCGGCGGGGGCTGATAGGCGGCCGCATCGGCGGAGAGGACGCCGACGACGTCCCTGTGGATAGGCTCCTCACGGCGTGCCGGGACGTAGGGACGACGCCTGAGCCATGAAAGCCGACGCCAGCCCCGGCACCGCGCGGTCCCCGCGCCGCTCGGCGGCGTGCTGCCGGGCGTCGCTCCGCTGCTGCCGCCGTCGGTGCGGCCATTGCTGCTGTTGCTGCTGCTGGTGGTGCTGCGGCTGCTGCTCCTGCTGCTGCGGCTGCTGCTCTTGCTGCTGCTGCTGCTCCTGCGACGCGCCACCCTCGTCCACCAAGCCCCACCAACGCTGCTGCTGCTGCTGCTGCTGTTGCCGCTGCTCTTGCTGCTGCTGCTGCTGCTGCTGCTGCTGCTGCTGCTGCTGCTGCGGCTGCTGCTGCGGCTGCTGCTGCTGCTGCTGCTGCTGCTGCCCCTCGCTGCCGCCGCCCCCGGCCGCGCCCGGGCGCCGCCGCCGCTGCCCCGCGCGCGCGTGGCGGCACGCAGCGCCGCACACCTGCACCACCGCAGCGAGCGGCCTCGGCCCGAGGGCCGTGAGCCTCCGCGACGCCTCTGACAGCGCGTCCCGCCACAGCTCGCAGCCGGCGTTGCCGGTCGCCGCATACGCCCACAGCACGTTTGCGAGCTCCTGCCCGCTCAGCGACGGCAGCAGCGGCGCCAGCCGGGCCGCCGCGGCGCCGAAGAAGCCGTCGTGGGGCGCCTGCATCCGCGCGAGCGCCCAGACGGCGTTGCACAGGTCCTGCGCGTTGCAGGCGTGCGCGCGTTGCTCGAGCGCCTCGGCCGCCGCCTCTCCAAACTCGCGGTCGTGCTGGCCGGCTGTCGCGAACGCCCACAAGACGTTTGACAGCTCCTGCGTTTTGAAGCCGCCGAGCAGCTGCCGCTCCCGAAGCAGCCGCTCGGCCGCCGCCGCGAAGAGCTCGGACGCCGGCGTCGCGCCGCCGGCTGCATCGGCGCGTTGGCGTGGATATCTCGCGCACGCGACGACGAAGGAAAGGGGGTGATCGACCGGCTCGGGATCGGCAATATCTCCCTGGTCGAAGCGGACTTGCTCGAGCTCGACGCAGAGTCGCTCGGCGAGTTCGATTACATCATCGCCCATGGCGTCTACAGCTGGGTCCCCCGACAAGTGCAGGAAGCGATGCTGGCATTGATCCATCGCTGCCTTGCCCCGGATGGCGTGGCGCGGGCAGAGCCGCCGCGTCGCCGGGCTCCTGCTCCTGCTGCTGCCTCTGCCGCTGTTGTTGCTGCTGCTGCTGCTGCTGCTGCTGCTGCTGCTGCTGCTGCCGCTGCCGCGGCGGCCCCGGGGCGCGCCCGAACGCCCCCGCCGCCGCCGGGGCGCCCGCCGTCTGCTGGCGCCACGCGAGCGCCTGCTGCCGCGCGGCGAACGCCCAGAGCAGCGTGGATATGTCCTGCGGCTTGAAGCGCGACATGCCGTCCGCTGACAGCAGCGCTAGCCGCTCCCAGACGCGCAGCCAGGGTCGTAGCCCAGCCGACCAGGCCCCATGCGCTCATGGCCAGCTCTGACGGCTGCGCATTGCGCAGCAGGCGCGCGCCGTCCGCCAGCAGCTGCTGCACCGCCGAGCCCAGCAGCGGCGCCGGCACCTGCAGCCCCAGCTTCCCGAGAGCCCACACGGCGTCGGCAAACTGCCGCGCCGAGGGGAGCAGGTACACCGCCGGCAGCAGGCGCTCCGCCAGCTGCATCCCGAGCGCACAGGCCGCCTGGCGCCGCACCGCGCCCGCGCCGCCGGCGCCGGCGCCGCCCCCGCCGCCGAGCAGCTTTGGCAGCCGCGCCAGCATGGCTGCGGTGTTGATGGCGTTGAAGGACGCGCCATTCGGGCATAAAGCTCCCGCAGCTCCTCCACGCACGCGGCCCCCATGATCCAGGATGCTATCTGAGACCCAGGGTCGCGGCAGCCCGGCCGCAGCTCCATCTAGGGACGCTCGCCGGCGCGTCAGCGACGGGCCGCCGCGGCTGGCTGCGCTGCTGTGGAGGGCTGGGCGCTTGCTGGGTTTCCCGCGGTGGTTCCCGCTGCTGCCGTTGCCGCCGCCGCCATGGCTGCGACTGCTGCTGCTCCTGCTGCTGCTGCTGCTGCTGCTGCGGCTGCTGCTGCTGCCCTTGCTGCTCCCCTTGCTGCTCCCCCTGCTGCGCCTGACCGTCTTTGAGCGATGACAGACGCTGCTCGGAGAGTGGAACAGTGTCTGGGTCATGGGCAGAGGGCGGCCCTTGCTGTGAGTGCTGCTGCTGCTGCTGCTGCTGCTGCTGCTGCTGCGCCTGCAGCGACTGCTGCGCGCGGTAATGTACAATCGGCGCAGCTCCTGATGCGGCTCGATTCGCGCTGCGTCACCTGCTGCAGCTGATAGTTCGCCGGATCGAGCAACTGCGCGGCGGTGGGCGCAAAGGGGGCTGGCTTGGTCGATGCCAAACTGCAGTGTGCCGCCGCGCAGATCGCTGGATCGGCTGCCACGACAGCCGCGGGCCGTCCTCCTGCGATCACCGGCTGCGGGCCGTTTGGATTGATGAAGTCATGTGGGGCTTGGTCCGAGTCAAGTGCGAAATCCACTGCAGTAGCAGAGTGCTCCTTGTGGCATCCCAAGCGGCGTGGCTCGCTCGCTGTTTTCTGGGTCGCAGAACGGCAACAGTGCCCACTTCCATGCGTGCTGCAATCGCATGAATGTCAATTGCAGGCCTCCGCGCACCTGCAGCCCAAAACTTGAGGACACGCCCAGGGCCACGCCGGCGCGCTCAGGCCGAAAGGGCAGGCTGTCGCCCCTGCCATGCCCGATCGCCGCCGCCGACACGCGCCGCTGCGCCTGCGGAGGGGTCGGCGACTCTGGGGTTGGAGAGTGCTACCGGGGCGGCGACGTGGCGGCGAGCAACGCAAGATGTTGCGGCTCCGGCATCCACCGCATGCACCTTCCGCACCACCAGCAGAAACTCAACAGCAAGAGCCGGATTGGCATTGCCACACGAGATCGAAGCACAAGCCGCTGGCACCTTGCCTAGACAGGCCTGAGCAGGGCCATCGGGGCTGCCCACACCGCCGCGATCAACAGCTGGAGCCGCGGAGGCTGGGGTCAAGCGCGGCCGCCGATATGCCGCATGGCGGCACCGGCCACGTGCTGCGCGGCGCGGCAAACGCCCATTGCTGGCCCTAACAGGGCACAGGCCTGCGTCGATGGGCAAAGGTCTCGATGCGGGCAGGCTGAGGATGGAGGGACGCGTAGAATGGCAGTGATGGTGCCCAGACCACCGCTGGACGCGCTCCGAGGTGGCGTTCACTACTCCCGACGACCGTGGCTAAAATCACCAAAGTTAAAGAGCTAGTTCGACTCTAGCCCCTCTATTTGATGCGAGACCCCGGCGGGCAGAACAGGACTCAGTCTCACTGTTTGATGCACCGAGCTTCCCAGGATTTACACATAGATGGAGATCAGTAAAGCGACATGCTGCGCGAGCTGGGCAATTCCTCTCAACACGAAAGAGAGGCAAGCGGGAGGAATAACAGTGATCTCGAGCGAAAGCGAGGAACTGGCACGCTGACGAATGCACAAGCTGTGCGCGTTTGTTGAGTAGTTTTGCACTTCAACATCAATCCCGCTTCACAGCTGTGCGTAGGCTGCGTTCGCGTGAGGTCAGCAAGCTGCTGGCAGAGCAAGTCTGAGGGCACCGATCGGTCATCGTCTGCGGTGGCGGGCAGACCCGGCACTTCGGCTGAAAAGGCGCGATGTTTATATAAAGAGCATGGATCATTTATCCGCTCGGATGGTGGTCCATTGGGCAGTGTAGAAGATATCGGCTTCTATCATGACGGAGTTTCCTCCTGAGACGCCTTGGTCGCGCAACATGCGAGGGGTGTGTGCGCGTTGAGAAGGAGGGTGCAAACGCGCAAGAAAAAAGAATTTCCAGTAATGATGCCACAGCATTACTCTTGAATGGTCTGACTGCGGCGGTGCCTGCCTAGGCAGCTGCTCTTGTCGGCCGCACAGGTTGCATGTATCCAAATTGCTGTGTTCCACTCTGCATTTCCCACATGTGGATGCACACGCATAAGCTGATCTCATTAACCATGGCTAGAAATCTGACGACCATGGCGAAGCGCTGTCACAACGGCAGTGTGCTAAGTCAAGTGTGCTGCCGCATCACTTGCGCCTCTGACCCGGCTATGTCATGCACAGTCAGTACTCGGATTTTTCAGGATGACGCTGGCAAGGACATGGTACACTTAGCATAGTGTCAATTGCCTGCAATGGGCTGGCTCAGCGTAGTCAGCTGGTCAGAGAAAAGTCGCTGGTGAGGGGACGGTTGAACACTTATTGCCGCAAGGGCTGCTGCGCGGTGTGCTCCGAACAAGATGCGCACCGAGCACCGACCGGCCTCTGCCGTCCTGGCTGCACCCGCGGCCGCATGGTCAACGTTCCCTACCTCGCCCAGGCCGTCGCTTCCTGCAGCTGGCGCGGCGCGCGTTGATCAGGGGCGCCGAGTGAGGCGGCATTCGCCTTGTGCGAGCGTGGGCATTATGCGCTCACGCGGCCTGCGTGTGTGCGTGTCGCGGGCCTGGACCGGCGTGACAGGCGCGATGGCGGGTTGCCACGCGTGTGGCGACGAGGATGTCGAGGCCGCCGAGCGGTGCTGCTCATTATCTCGTTGCACCCACAAACTCAGCGCCACAGCGACATAACACCGCGACCGAGAGACGGCGATGTGCCGCAGCAAGCTGAGAATCCCAGCCGCGTTATACAATGCCGAAGGGGGGGGGACACCCGCGATACAAAGGGGTGTCGCACGCAAGAAACGAGCAGGAGCGCTATCTCAAGCTATTCGCGAAGACCCTATCTCGCCCCTACAGCGGCTCATGGGTGGCTAATGTGAAGGGGCGCGCAGGGCCGCTGGTCGCATCGGGCGCCGCATCAGCGAAAGCATTCGCCCAAGACCGCTGAACCACAAACGCAGGCCGCGTCGTTTCTGTGCTAAAATGGCAAGAATTTCCTAACAGCAGGCAACCAAGCACGCGGCCTGGTGCAGCCGCCACGACGACTCATCAGGCGGCCCCCCTCACTCAAACTCGAAAAGCAGCGGCGGCTCGTCGAGCGCCGACGCGGACGCGGACGCCGTGTCGCTCGGCGCCGGCGCCAGCGACGGCAGCAGCGGCGCGGGCGGCGCGACGGCGACGCCCGAACGCGGGCCGGAGCGCTCCTCAGTGTCGCGCCCGGCCTCGCCGTCGCCGCTGGCATCGCTTGGCGGTGCCTTGGGTCTGACAGCGGCGGCGCCGCTGCCGCGGTCCTGATCACGCTTGGTGTCGCCGTCACGACCACCCAGGCAGGCCGTCATCACCCCAAGCCCCGCGACTCCCGGCTCCGGCGCGCTGCTGCTTATGTGCCGCGGCGACGCCGCAGGCCCCAGCGGCATGGCCGCCGCGGCCGCGGCCGTCCGGCGGGGTCGCTTGCAGCGCACGGGCTCTGCGCGAAAG
>NNCB01001633.1:0-10082 GCA_002317545.1 Scenedesmus quadricauda | reverse complement strand
GCCGGTGCACCACGGCCGCCACGGTCTGGTCGGTGCGGTCTTCTGCTGCGTCCTCGCCGCCGCCATCGACACAGAGCTAGAGCACGCCGGCCACCTCTCCCCCGGCACTGTCGCGCTCGTGCTCGCGGACGGCGCGCCCGCGCTGCCGGCGGTGCCGCGGCTCGCGCCGCCGGAGGCGTACGGCTCTTCGACTTGCTCCTGGAGGCCGGAGGACCGCAGGCGGTGGTTGGACGCGGCGGGCCCGACGGCGCCGGCTGTGGACGGCGTTTGCGGCGGAGTTGGCGGCGGAGATGGGCGACACAGCGCCGCGCGCCGACGCGGCGCAGCGTGCGCTCCGGCGGGTCGCCGAGCGGCGGCGGCCGCCGCCGGGCTCTCCGGCGGCGTGGGGGTGGGCGCGCGAGTCGAGGGGGCGGCGCGGGCGGCAGCGCTGGCGGCGGCGCTGTGCGCGCGCTCGCGTCGACGAGTACGTCTTCCAAGGTGATGACTGACGTGGCACGACATTCGCCTCGCTGGACGGGACGGCTACCAGTGCGGAAGAGCGTTGGGCATCAAGCGGGCGCCCTTGCCCCCTCTTGCCGTCGTGCCTGCTGCTGCTGGCCCTGGCATTTCCTATCTGGCTGACCCCAGCCTGAAGTGTGGACAGCCAGGCCTTTCGCAGCCGCCCCGCTCGCACTCCAACCCCTAGGGGATGAAAGCCCTGCGGTCGGAGCTTGCATGCATGCGGTACCTTACACAAGTGCTTCGCTCGCCTTTTCCCTCCCTGTGAGGCCCCGCCGTCTTGTGCTGCCGACGGCAACCCCGATGGCGCAGCCCTGCTGGAGGCGGCGCGCGCAACTGATCCGCCAGTTGAGCTGTTGCCTGCCGGCTGGGCGGCGCCGGCGAGGGGAGGAGCGCGGTGGGGTGGACGATGCTGGCGGGGGTGCTGTGGTCGCTGACGCTCAGCCTGTTCCTGCTGTTGATGATGATGCGGCAGAAACGGGGTGCGAACAGGGTTTCGAGCTGCAATTCGGGGTCAATCAGCGGGTCGACGCTGTGTGACGGCACAGGTGCACGACCTATGACGCGGCGCCGTCATGAGGAATTTCGCACAAGGCGCGATGGTGATTGGTGGTCTTGGTGATCGGGGGTTCTCCTTGGGCTCGATTTACTGGAAGGGTTCGGGGTGTCGGTCCAGGTGATGCGGGAGGGCGCGAGCATTGCTGGTAGACGGGTGTACTTGCGCGGGAATCAACTATTTGCAGGACGTAGCTTGGTTCGCTGGGTTCGTAGTGGTTGGTGAGGTCATTGGTGAGCTCGTAGGTACCTTCTGTTCAGATCACCAAGATCAGCCTTCGCTTCAAAATTGCCCAGGTAGGTACCGTTCGCGTCGCGGTTGAGGCGGCCGATGGTGGGGTCGTACCACATGTCACGCCTGAATGTTGCGACGAATGATGAACATTTGCCAAAGAAACCAGCCCTTACCTTGTTATCGACGTCCGCTACTGGCGAGCACCACTGGCCAGCGCTTCCAGCGCAGACTCGCCGCAAAGTCCACCCTTAAGCGACCCCACCCTTGGGAGGCTGCCAATTGCCAACGCCGCTTGGAAGCGCTGTGTGGGAATTTCGAGGCTGTGGAGCATCGGGGTAACTGGTGCGCCGCCGAGTTGCCAGGTGCTATCACATGGGTCACTGGTCAGGCCGTTGGGACCACACCCTGCAGCGTTCGGCGCGCGACGACACCGGGGCCGACGGTGAGCAGCGTGTTGGACTGTGCGTCAAACGGATGGTCGGCAGCGGCGCCGTCCCGGGAGCGGCCTGACAATCGACGTCCAGGGTGACTGCTGGCTGACATTTTGGTATAGAAGCTGTTGAAATGACACTGTGAGGCGGTGCTGCACCCGTTGCCCGCGGTGAAGAACTGCGAAGTTCTTCGGAGGATGTTCGACTCACTCACATTGGATTTTGAATACACGCGAAATAAACAGTTGTTCAAAAACGACGTGTTGGTGTATCCTGAGGAAATGAAGTACGTCCGCTTCCGGTCGATTTCGGTCTTTCTGTTGCGCCGAGAAAGGCTCTCAGACTTCAATCCTCAACCAGCGCCACCGCCCTTATCCACCCCCGCGCTCGCGCGTGCGAGCTGCGCCGCTGGAGCATCGGATGCTCGCGCTGCGGCGATCCTGGCTACGTCTGATCCCTTCTGCTTTGAGCGGAGCGGCAATTTGCGGCTAGCCAGAGGGGCGTTGTTCGTCCTATGTTCCGTTCATGGATTCCACCTCTAGCGACCCCTCCCTGCCCTCGGCGGGCCGCCCCCAGTCCAGCATCAGGGCGGGGCGTCAGCGGCGACAGTCGAGGTGCCCGCCGCGCTGCGGCGGCGGCATCGTGTTGCGGCGGCGCAGCCTGCGGTGGCTGCAGGCGGACACCACACCGTCTTGGTCATTGCGCCTCCCCGAGCCTCCGGCGATCGATGCGGCGGAGTTCGCCGGCGGCATCCTGAAAGCCCGCGCGGCGACGGCGGGGCGGCAGCAGCAGCGGAGAAGCAGCAGCAGCAGAAGGATCAGGAGCAGCAGCAGGAGCAGGAGCAGGAGCAGGAGCAGGAGCAGCAGCAGCAGCCCAACCCCCCTGCCCCTGCCCCAGCAGCAGCAGCAGCAGCAGCAGCAGCAGCAGCAGCGGCAGCAGCACTTGCGCGTGTGAAAGCCTTCTCACCCGTGCAGCCGGCGTCGACCGCCCTGCCCCCTGCGTCAACAGAAAGCCCCGCGGGGTGCGCCTCCCGCCTCAGAGCGCCACAACACGCCCGGCGCCAGGCGCCCCGCTGCGTCCGCCAGTGCCGTGAGCCAGCCGGCGACGGCGCAGCCAAAACTGGGGGCCCCAGGCCCAGCCGCAGCCCCAGCTCCAGGAGCTGCCCAGGCCCGGGCGCCAGGCCCAGCAGCCAGGCCAGCCCCAGGGCCAGCCACAGCCCCAGCACCAGCTTCAGCCTCAACAGCAGCAACAGCTCCCGCAGCGCAAAAGCACCCACAGCAGCAGCCCCGGCATCAGCGGCAGCAGCACGCCCAGCGGCAGCCCCAGCATCAGCGCCAGCAGCACGCCCAGCAGCAGCAGCGGCAGCAGCAGCAGCGGGAGCAGCACGCCCAGCGGCAGCAGCAGCAGCAGCGCCCCGAGCAGCAGCGGCAACATCACCCCAACTGCTGCAGCAGCAGCAGCAGCAGCAGCAGCAGCCGCGCCCCAAGCAGGCGCGGGAGAACCCCGAGCGGCAGCAACACCAGCAGCGGCATCAACAGCAGCCAGCAGTCCCACCAACAGTCAGCACCGCCAGCAGCAGCTGATCGACCCAGGCCCCCAGTCAGACCCCACGCATCGCGGGACACGTCCACCCAGCTGCAGCACCGCCAACGCCACACCTGCACCGTCCGCCGACGCAGCAGCGACGCGACCGCCGCCGCGGCGAGCACCGCCTGGGCATGGGCCCGTCTGCCTGGGGGCGGCCTGTGCTGGAGCCCCTGGAGCCCTGCGCCCGGGATCAGCTTGGCACCCGCAAGTGTTAGCGCCTGCCTGCAGATATGACGGCATGCCTCCAAATCACATATGTACTTTTCGGAAGGGATCAAGGTGATGCCTTTGTTGCGCATCGCTGCACAGGACCTTGATTATGAGGATATAACAGGCAATGATTGCCAAACTGCCGGGGCTTTCGGGGCTGTTCTTGCAACCGAGCGCTGTCAAGCCCACACACAACCCGCACGCCGCCCCTGCTACCCCGCAGCCCGACCGCGCGTCACCCGTGCCGGAGCCCCTCAACATCGTCGTCTGCGCCGCCGAGGTGCGCGCGGCGCCGGCGCCTGCGCCCGGCATCTGGGCCCCCGCCATTATGTCCGCCGGTCTCCTGCTGCTGCGCCACCCTGCTTCCTCGCCTGGACGCGGGGCCAAACCTTATTGCCGCTTCGTGTTCGCAATTGGCCGTGCATCTTGTGTGTACCTCAAGGCATGTAGTAACGGCAGCACATAACCTCACCGGCCGCCGCCCCTCGACGCGCACGAGCGGCGAAATCCAGCTCAAATATGGCACCGACGATTCGCTCATCCTGCTGGCGCCCTGGTCGAAGATCTACGTGTTCCTGATCCCCATCGGCACGTGACCCGGCCTTCGTCGTTCGGCGGGCTGTCGCACCGGGCTACACCATCGGATGCGCCGCCGCGGCGGCGGCAACATCAACCATAGTGCGCACCTATGGGGCGCGGTCTACGGCATGCTGTTCACGGTGATGATGGAGCGCGCGCGGCGACCACGTTCATGGGGATAGGGGACCCCGTCCACAGCGATCACTTTGAATGGACGGCAGACAGCCATGCACGAGGGGACGCTCCAGTCGCACATCGGCGCCGCCGCCCTCCAGCCACCATCGCACGCCGCAGGGCCACGCATCCGCGCCGCGCGCCGCCCAGCGCATCGACCCGCAGCGACTCAGCCGGCGCCTGCTTCCGCCGCGCAGGTCGTCCGGGGGCCAATGCACATCGAGCTCGGCGGCGGCAGCCACGGCGAAATCTGCACCGGCTGGAAGCGGATCAGCGTGGTGTGGATTGTAGGGGGTCTCACCCCCAGTTTCAGCCCCCGGGACAGCCTACGGAGCGCGGCGAGCGCACGAACATCTTGCTGGCGAAAAGTCTGAGCGAGGCACAGGCTCGATGGCCTGGAAGCGTCCCCGCGCCGCCGCAAGCGTTCCGCCGTGCGGTCGGACCTCATAGTCGAACCTACAAGCAGCTGGGCTCGACAGCATCTTCCTGCGCCCGATCAATTATCAGGGCTTCGCAAGAAAGCGGCATCGCTATTCGCGCGACACGCGACGCGTTTCCGCGCTCCACCCTTCAAACCAGGCGACGCCAATGGGCCGTTTGAGGACAGCCTGTTTCGCTTCGCACTCTGTCGCTGGCACGCGCTTGAGGCGCCGCTCAGAATCGCGGCGAGCGGCGGCCGGTGCGCGCGCATGACTCGACCCGCTCCTGCCTGTCACCGCCGCTCACTGCTCGTCGCGCCTCGCCCCTCCCTTCCACCCTGCCGTGTCGCCGCCGCCTGCCGCGCGTTTCTCATCCCCGCCGCGCCGGTGCTTGATTCCGTACAGCAGAGCTCAACTCTCCCCTCAACGCACTCGGCGGTGGCCGTGACCAGATCGATCGCCCCGGCCTCGAACCAGCCAATGCCGTCGCGGCGTGCCCGAGCGCTGTGAGCACGCGTGCGACGCCACTCTGCCGCACTTGCCGCCGCTGATCTTCGTTGGCCCCGGCATCCGCCCCCACATAAGGTCTCTCGGCGATGACGTGACGTTCATCGCCAACGACTGGCACGCGGCGCTGCTGCCGGTGTTCCTAGGAGCCGGTACCGGAGTGGGGCGCTTCCGCGGCGCCACCTGCGCGCTGGCCATCCACAATCTCGGCCACCAGGTGGAAATTTTTCGTGCGTGCTTCCAGCAAATTATTGTCGTCTATCAGGTAAGTAAGACTGTTCTGAAAAAAGAGGCATGACCCTGACAGGATCTTTCACACCGGCCTCCTTTTTAAACTGTAGATACCCCTTTCCGCCGGCGTTACTCTGCCTACCTCGCACTCTGCCCACGCCCCCCCCCCCAAGGGCGTGTTCCCCAGCCACGCCGTCAACGGGCTGTCGCTGCCGGGCGGCACGTACGGCCTGCTGGAGTGGCGGCCGCCGCCGGGGCCGGGCGAAGACCCCAACAATCACAGTTGAGGCCATGCCAGACGACCAGGTGGGTTGTTTTGGGTTGGTGGTTGGGGGGCTTGTCGTTTGGCTGTTGCGGCGCGAGGTCAACCGGAGATGTACTGGCACCTCGTCGGGCACCTCGCCGCGGATCGCGTCGATGTCGTCGGTGTTCAAGGTGAAGAAAC
Organism: Scenedesmus quadricauda; assembly: GCA_002317545.1. NCBI lineage: Eukaryota > Viridiplantae > Chlorophyta > Chlorophyceae > Sphaeropleales > Scenedesmaceae > Scenedesmus > Scenedesmus quadricauda. The sequence continues at coordinate 4,211 of NNCB01001633.1, read as the reverse complement.
TGCTGGCGGCCATGCGCACGCCACCGCTGCTGCGCGGCACGTTGGAGGAGATGTCCAGCCGCTGCGAGCCCAGGCCCGAGACCATGCGATCGATCTCCGCTTGCGTACCCTGCCCCATCGTCGACCCATCAATCGTGCGCCGCCGGCGCCGTCGGCGACCACGCAGGGCGGCGTGGAGTGCGCGGACAGCCGATCACTGTGTCCCAGAACTACGCCCTCGGATCACGTAATCGCCGCAGCGCCAGGGCATAAAGCCCTGCTGGCGCAGGATTTCCAGATCGGATGCCAGCCGCGCCACGGTGGTCTGGGCAAAGGCCGGCTGGTCTCGCGCGTGCTTTGTGACCTCTTCACCTCATCCTGACATTGGGCTCACTACGAAGCCGGCTCGCATCGGTTCACTGCCGGTGCCTTGACGGTCGATTATTACCGGGATCAAGATCAAGGACCGCATCACCCTTACCGAAAATCTGCAAGGCGCCGACGTCGTCGCCATCCTGCAGGCGGCGGGCGCGGCCTCGGCGCATCGTCAACGGCATCGATACGCGGAACAGGGCTCGACATCGTCTGCCAGCTCATCCCGGCCAACTACAGCGCCCAGGACCTGGCGGATCCGGCCTGGCAGGAGGATGCAGGCGCCGCCTGAACGTTCATCGGTGTATTGCGTGCAGACGGGCGGCGTGGCCGCCTCTGACCGAACCGAATTGGCTGAAAACCGCACCGATCTCGCTGAGGACCGCACGGTCCTTGCCCATGAGCGGAGCTTCGCCGCAACCCGACGCCCATAGCCTTGTGGTGATCCGTGTCCATAGACCGAGCGCGTCCCACACCCTGCAGCGCTCACCCGCCCGCATCACCTCTCCTCGCCACGCCACAGGCAAGGCGGCCTGCAAGCGCGCGCTGCAGCGGGAGCTGCGGCTGGAGCCGGACCCCAGGGCGCCCTTGGTGGGGTTTGTGGGGCGGCTGGACCACCAGACGGGGCCAGACCTGGTGCTGGAGTCGCTCCCGCCTGGCGTCGCTGGCGGCCGGGTCGCGGGCTTCTGGTCGCAGCTGCTGGCCTGCACTGCAGCCGCCTCGTGTTCGCGCTACCCGCCGACACCATCGGCACGCGTTTCGGCGACATCCCTTCCGGACTGCCTGCCTTCGATGTGCCCCAGATCCCATTCGAGCGCACCCTCGTTACATTGCCTGCCCAGTGCCTTCACCATTGCCTTCCTCGCCGACGTCGCAATCGTCCCTGCCTCGCTCGACCGCCTGCGCCGACCCTGACCCGGACCCAAGCTGGTCATGCGGGCAGCGGCGCCCCCGACTTCGAGCCGCCCTGCAGGAGGCCACCAGAACATACGCTTCGTCTTCAGGGCCGTGGTCGGCTTCAGCGTGCCGCTGGCACACCGCCTCATGGCCGGCTGCGACATCCTGCTCATGCCCTCCAGGTGCGGGGCAGGGGGTGCCCCGCATGGCCCCAGCTCAGGCGACGCACGGCGGCCAGCGCGATGGCCGACCGAGTTGAGCGCTGGGGCCCAAATTGCAGATTGCCGTTTCTGGATCCTGCATCCTTGGGCAACATCGCTCTTCGCCGCCTCGCTTTTGTCGCCCTGCTCTTTGCGGCTGGCGAAATCGCCCATCTTCCCGCCACCAGCCGGAGTGTCGCTCGATGACCGGACTTTTCCTCGCTTCGCAACCAGGTTTGACCTGTGGCCAATCGCTCTCGCGATGCGCTCGGCACCGTGCCCGTGGCCCTCGCCACTGGGGGCCTGGCGGACACCATCGATGACGTCAGCGCTTTCGACGGGGGAGGTGAGCGGGGGATGCTGGTGGCGGATCTCGGCACGATCAGAACGGCGTGAGACGCGTCAGGGTGCGACGCGACTGGTGCCCCTCCCCTCCCCACAGCCGCAGCGCCTGGGTTTCCACCGCGCCTTCGTCGCCCGTCTGTTCGGTTTCGCTCATGTCAGTCTCCCGCGGTTGCACGGCGGATGCGCGGCGGGGTGCCGCGCCTGTCGCCATGCCCCCTCTGTCACGGGAACCTGAGAGTTTTCCTCCATCGCGCGACGGAGTTACCCCTTCGGTGGTTCCGGCAACCCGCCGGAACGCTTTCCAGAGTGTCCGTTCCAGCCGACGCGGTCCTGCTGACCTGAGAGTTTCCGGGGCGGTTGCTCCTTCGGTGGTGGGGTGCCGGTTGCCGGCGGACCACGCATGGGAGGCGGCGGCTGAGCAGTACGAGAAGGTTTTGCTGGGCGCAAAGGAGAGGCGGCTGGCCGCAGCGGTGTAACAGAGGCATGACCGCCTGCGAGCTGCCTCGGTGCGTGTGCGTGTGCGTGCGTGCGCGCGTGTGTGCATGTATGAGTGTGTGTGTGTGTGTGTGTGTGTGAGTGTGTGAGTGTGTGTGTGTGTGCTTGTGTGTGTCACTCGCACTCGCACGTACGTTCGCCCGTTCGTCAGGATGGGCTCGTGCATGTTTCGTAGCTGGTAGATGGGTGAGTGTGTGTGTGGGTGTGGGGGGGTGAGTGGACGTGTGTGGGGTGTGGGGGTGTTGCGTGGTGGGGGAAAAATTGCAGCAAGGAAAAAGCCTTGCAGATGTAACACCCTTTTGGAGAGCAATAGCGCCCAATAGTGCATTAGCTAAAAAACTAAGCTTTGGACAAGAATTTTTGATACAGCAAACTGAAACCTGGCTGCACAGGTTCTTGACTAGAAGTCAGCAAGCGCAGAAGTCAGCCTTTCATGCGGGATCCCTTGTCGGTCGGAAAGCACGCGCCGAGCACGGCATGGATTGGAAAAATGGGGTGGTCACGGCCCCGCTGACGCGAGTTGCGCGCAGTTAAGGGAGGATGTAGCGTACTTGACATACTAGCTCGTTGAAGGTTTGGACTGATGCCGTTTTGAATAGGACAACCACACCGCAGCCTACCCGCTATGCAGCGCTAGTAAGGTACGTAAAGTGAGTTAAGCCGGAAGGTATTTTTACGGAATCAGAAGGGCCGCATAGCCTTGCAAGCTGAGGGCCGCCATGAGTTGCCACGGCTGGGGCGGCAGGCGCGCCCAACGCCCACAGACGCGGCTCGGCCCTTGACGGTGCAGACAGATCGAGTTCGTCGATCTTCACGGCTGTCAGCGGGTCCAGGCCCGAGTTGGGCTCATCGCAGAAAAGGTACTTGGGGTTCATAAGGATCGCCCGGGCTATGCCCTACGCGCTTTGCGCGAATGGGAGGGTCGACCGCTCGTTTCCGCTCGAAGGTCGGTTGGGATATCGCTTCGCGAAGGCGATCGGGACCGCGGTGTCAGGCAGGAGCTCCTGTTTGCGTTATCTCACGCCTCATGCCCACCTATGCAAGTGCTGAAGGCCGTTTGACCCAGAGTTGACCGGTGCGGGCGCTGCAGCAGCGCTGCTTGCGCAGCGCGCCGCACTGCTGCTTGCTGCTGCACGTTGCTGTGATCCACCCCGCCCTGCGCTGCCCGTACGACAGTTTGAGATTTCAAGCTATGCCGCTCTCGCCAGCAGCCTCAGCAACGGGCTCACAGGCGGCGGTGGGTTGCAGGCAAGTCAGCAGAATGGTATAGTCATGGACAGCTTCCCATGGATGAGGCCTGCAGCCTCCACTCTCTTCCATCCCGTCCACACGCATGCATTGCTTGATCACGCCCATCGAAATCTTGCCCGCGTCGAACAGGTAGAAACCGCCGACGACGAGCGCGAGGCTGGAGAATTGCGACCAGTGTCGCGAGTTGATGCCGGGCCTCCGTCTCAGCCATCGCCGCCGCCGCCGGCGCCGCGGCACCATCCGGCGCCACCGTGCGCGGCCTCGTACGCCGCCGCCGCCGCGAGCACCCGCCGCTCCGACCCCGGCGGCCCCGCCAGCGACAGGCCGACGGGCAGGCCGGCGCGCGTGAGGCCGCAGGGGATGCAGATCGCGGGGCGCCCCAGCAGCGAGACCGCCGCGGCGGGCAGGAGCCAGTCAATGTAGCTGTCAAACTCGACGCCGCGAAACTCCCGGCGGCCACGTGCGTCGTGGCCGGCGGGTGGCGGGCGGCGGCGTGTGACTCGCGCGTGCTGCTGCCAGGCAGCTGCCATGAAAATGGTTTCAAGTGAAACTTTATTCGCCAATCTCGACCACCGAGGTTGCGAGCCGGTCGACCTCCGCGCGATCGTGGCTGACATAGAGGACCGGCAGCTTGAGCTCGTCGCGTATCCGCTCGATCACCCGCGCCGCGCC
>NNCB01001632.1:0-10085 GCA_002317545.1 Scenedesmus quadricauda | reverse complement strand
TCGAATTGTGTAGGCCACCCAAGGCGACGGTCGCGTTCTGCTTTTCCCTTCATTTAACCCGGTTGCTGCGCCGATCTGCCCGGGAACCACCTTAAGCCCTTTGCAGAGGGTGCTTTATAAGCTTTTGCGCCCCATTTTTTGAAGCGACTCGACAGCTGTCATGGACCTCGGCTGCAGGGTCTAGAGCGCCGAAGGGCGCGATAATCGCCTATCGCGAAAAAAGAGTGTGGCTGGCCGCGATCCTCATCGCGAACCTCTGGTTCTGGGGGAATATCGTTGCTGGCCTTCAAGCGCTCAGGCCGCGTTTCCGTTCCCGGCGCCCTCGAATTCGGCGACCAGCGCCTGCGCTTCGGCCAGATCCTCGTCGAGCACCATCACGCGCACGGGGATCATCATGCCCAAGCCTTCGGCGATATTCATCCCTGTATCGAAACAGACAGCATGGACCCCTTCCGATTCAAGGCGGCGTCGGAGCAATTCCGCTTCTGTGAAGTTCGGGATGCGCACCAGTTCGCCCGGCGTCAGGTCGGAAAATGTCGGTGTCGATCCGCGGTACACCTGCCCGGCATCGACGAAACCAACGACGCCGAAATTGCCGAATCGATAGCGCGCTTCGACCGCCGCCTCGTTGACCGCACGCCCGCCGATCGGGTCATTGTTCGGGTCGCGCGGTCCCAGCCCCTGGTAACCGAAGCCTTATGAGCGGGTGGAAATGCAGACCGGTCGGCTCGCCGCTGCGCCGTCCGTCGCGCGGCGGCCCCAACTGCACCGCACATCAAAGTTTCCCCTCGGCTGTGTGATGCAGCGTCGCGTGCGGTCGCCAGCTGCGCGTGCCTGCCGTTTGCCTACTTGCTCCGCACTCGGTTTGCCTTCGTAAACTCAGGCGTGCGTGCCCGAACGGTCTGACACCACAACGCAGCCCAAGTCGATGTCGGCCGCATGGCCCGGCGCTGCAGCACTAGCGCCCCCATGCTACGGCCGTGCAGGCTTGTCCCGGCAGCACGGCTCGTCTTTCAAATCGCACACGTAGCAGCCCTGCCCCCTGGTGCGCGTGCGCCGAGCGCCGCGCCTGCCTGCCGGCGGTGCGTACGACGCCCGCGCGCGCGGCCCCGGGGTTGCCGCGCACCCTAGAACCTGCGCAACAGCATAGGTGTGCTCCATATCCAGCCGGCACCCACCCTGAAAGCCGCGGTGGCGTTGCCTAGACGGATCACGTTGACGGGCATCCCGAACTTGGCGTCGTTTAGGCGGTGTCTGGCGTGACCGTCCCTCGGTCTCGCCAAAGAGTGTTGGCTCTTCTGCGGCTTTGTTCAGACGGCCAAACTAGATATGGCGCGTGAATTACTGGAAAAAGGGGGGCAAAATGCGAGAGCCCTGCATGCAACCTGCGCCCTGCGTGGTACGAGTGCGAGTCTCGGATGGGCGCGGCGCAGGGTTCCCAGATTGTAAGGAGTATCTTGAAAACTTGCGAGCGATGGCGGGCAGGGCAGGCCGACTGGGGCAGAATTACAACCGCAGCTTTGCAGTGCAGTGATCACGCGGCAGCCTTGGCCTTGCAAGCGGGTCTAGTGAAGAGAGGAAGCAAGACATTTGCTGGGCTGGGCGCAACATGCATGACTTCACAGCGGTCAAGGCTACCTGCATGGATCTTTGGTACGCAATCAGTGTGGTGGATCCGAGTGCAAGTGTCTGCACGGACATCGGTTTGTGGGGACCTACACCCTGTGACGGCCCGCGAGAAGCTCTGGCGTCTTTTCCCGACCGGTTGGTGGTACTACACCTCACGGCCAGTCAACCGGGCAGCCTGTCGTTTACTGCTTCGTTGGCTACGCCCCATCCAAACGCAGTAGCAAAAACCAATGCCCCCCACGACCTGACCGTAGCCGGGAACACATCTGACCACGGGAGTAGAAGGCCGGCAGAAGCAGCTTCGGCTTGCGTGTCAAAGTGCAGAGAGTGCATGGCACCTTGCAAACACGGTCAAGCTTATACGTCGCTCAGAAATTATAAGGAAATCGTTGCGAAAAGGCGGGCTTCGGTTTGCCTCCATCACTGGCGAATGGCCAGTCGCTGACGGTGGCGGTGGCAGCTACTGGTTACGACGGTAGACGAGCAGCAATATGTCAGCCGCAGCGCGCGATGTGACGATGGCGCGATCATTCACCTTGACGCGCGGACAACGTCGCCCCTTGCCTGTCGTGAGCGTGTTGATGCTTCGACGACACCACGTTTCTGCATTGGGGCTTTACGGGGACGGTCTTGCTGCCGTCGCTGCTGCCGCTGCCGACGAGCAGCTCGGCGCGTTGGCCATCTAGTCATTGCCGCCGCAGGGACGCATCAACCCCACCCTGACCCACAGAGTCCTGGGCTCGCCGCAAAAGCTACGGCAGTAGCCTCGATGGATGAGGTGGTGCGGCTGATGAACGAGTTCCAATTCATGCATGCGGCCACCCCGTCGTATCCATTGACTACATGGCGCGCCTGCCGAACTGGCAGCAGCAGGAACACCACCAATACCGGAGCAGCACGGCCATATGTGGGCGAGCGGCGCGCTATGAGCCCCGCGTCATGGCGCGGCGCGATGGATCGCCCCAAGACCTCCAGCCCACGGCGTATGCCGCACGCGCCGACTGGTAAGCCGTTTGGCGTGTCAGCCACCCGGTCGCACGGCGCCCCAGACTCGGCTCACCCAGCGATAGGCCCCCGACGCATGTCCCGTCCCCCTGCCCTCGCGAGACCGACCCTCACCTCTCCTCCTTCCCCTCGCCGCGCTTTCCCCAACTCCCACTCTTTGCAGGCTCAGAGGACGCCGCTTACAGCAGCCTCAGCCCTTGGACCAGCTGCTGTCTCAAAGCATCGACGGCGCCCCGCGGGCGCAAACCAGACCGGCCACAGCTGCTGCGCGCCAGCAGCGGCGACGACGCATCCCTGGCTGGCGACGCGCCGCTGCTCGCCGCCTGCCGGGAGCGGGAAGAGGCGGACGCGCGGACGCAGGCGCTCGGCAGCTGCGCAGCGCAGCCCAATCCCGCTGCTCAACGTCCAGCATCCTCGGGCTCGCGGGAGCCGCCGCAGCGCACCGTTCGCGCACTCGCGCAGCCCCGCCGCGACCTCGGACGCCGCCGCCGCTGCGGCGGCAGGCTTCGGCCTGGCCGGCGTCGCCGGGCAGCAGGCCTGGGGCCAGCTGCCGATCAGCTTACCTCCGCCTCCTCATGGCCGCGCAGCTGCAGCTGCACGCTGCGCCGCCGTCGCGGCTGCGGCCGCGGCCGCGGCAGCCGGGCTCGGGCATCTGCGGCGCACCGCTGTACGAGCAGGCGGCCGCGGCTGCAGCCGCAGCAGCGGCCGGCGGCGGCGCGGATGCGGCGGTGTACAGCCAGCTGCACGCTGCGGCGGCCGGCGCCCTCGGCGGCGCGAGCTTCGGCGATGTCCCCTCGTCGGCGGCATTCTGGGTCGCAAGGGCACTACGTCGACCCCGCTGCCGCAGTGGCCGCGGCTGCGGCCGCCGCGGCATCAGTGCGGCCGCTCACCATCTGCAGGGCTATGCGCCCCACCTGCTTGTCGACCCTGCGCTCCACTTCGCGCCCGGCGCGATCCGCACCGCGCTGCCGCAGACGCTGCAGGCGGCCTCAGTCGCAGGCGGCCGCGGCGGCAGCGCCGCAGCCGCGGCGCTCGACTGCGACAGCCTGGGCAGCGACTCTGGCGGGTCCACGCCCGTCAAGAAGACGCGCCGCGGCTGCCGCGGCGGGCGCCAGAAGCGGTGGTACATGGCGCAGCAGATGGCGGCCGCGGCCGCGATCAGCGGCGGTGCGATCGCGGGCTTTGACGTGTTCCGAGCCCTGTGAAAGGGCGAGCCGCGGCCGAGTTGCGGCCGGGTACGGCGGCGAGGGCGCGCGCGCGCATGCTCTTCGCATCGCGCCTGGCCGTGGGCGGGCCGATCGTGCTGGGGATGGACGCGCCGGCGCCTCCCGCCGCTCTTGGGCGCAAGGCGTCCTCCTACCACGTGTTTCAGGCGCGCCCCTCCTAGGCGCGCAAGTGCCGCCGCAGGCCCCGGCCTACCAGCGCGCAGCTGTGAAGAGAGCGCAGGAGTGGCTGCAAGCAGCCGTGCGCTGGGCCGAGCGGGGTCGCCCCTTTGCTGCGTCGCATGTTGGGGTCGACGACCCCACGCCGCCTCGAACCGGATTCTGGGCGCTCGCGGCCTCGCGGCGCATCGTCGCCCCGGCATTCGGCCGTGCGATCGGCGGCGCCGGGCCTTCTCGGCTCAAGCCTGGCGAGTGGCGCTCCAAGGCGCCGCGCGATCGCGCCTCCCGTTGTGCATCGATCCTGCTGCTGCCGGCCCGCGCGTGACGCTGGACCCCCAGCGCGCCCCAACAACCAGCGACTAGCCACCGCCCATCGCCACCTTGTTGACGTTCTGGCGCGCCGGCCGCCGGCGCCGGAGGCGCTGGCCCCGGGCCTGTCCTCCGTCGACACCATGGCACGATGTCCGGCAATGCGCTGCGGCGGGTGCGCGCGTACTGCGACACGCTGCATCACTCCGCGCCTCACGACAGAGAGCCTGCAGGGCCGCCTGCTTGCCCGCTTCGCTGCGGCCCCTTGCGCGCAGGCAGAGCGCGCGCGCGCCCGCGCCCCGTCGTCCCCAGCGCGCGCGCCGTCAACACCGCTGCATGTGCATCCGCTGATCGCGTCGTGCGCGCGCCGCGCATACCTTGCGTCGCGCACGCACGTTGAGCCATCAGCGCGCCCCTCCTTGCGACAGCCATGCTGCGCCCCCATCGCGGGCCGCCGTGGTCGGCGCCCCTCCCCCCTTGAGGCCACACCTCGCCAACCACCTGCGCATCCGACCTGCCGCTGGGGGAACTGGAGCCGCACATCCGTCGCATCGCGGAGAAGGCATGGACCGCCACGCGCAGGACCGATCGCGTGGGGCGTACCATCGTGCTGAAGCTCAAGACCGCGCAGTTCCGCATCCTGACCCGCAGCTTCACGCCCGAGTCGCCGCCGGTGTCTCTGGAGGCGTTCACCGGGCACATGTGGTGCTGCACACGGCAAAGTACAGCCGCGCTACGGCCCCTGCTGCTTTGCCGAAATAACAAGCAGCGCACGCAAGGACCTCCTGTTTCTCTATGCGAATCCGTGTTTGACCTCGCTATCGGTAAGTAATTCCTCGAAAAAAGCACACAGTGTCGGGCTTTATGTACCTTCCCAGGAGTACCTGCTCCTGAAGTCCAGCCCGCCCCAGCCATGTGGCCGCTAATGTCCAGGCCATGGCCCACCCGCAGCGCGTCCGCCTGCCCGGCCGGCCGCTCTTGCCGGAAAATATCTCGTCGGTGATCCGCGTCTCGCCTTCGATGCGGGCGGTCATGAAATCCTTGAGCCGCACCGGCGATCGTCACACACCGGCCCTACGGCCTACCCTGAAGCGCGGCGGGCAAGCCCAGGCGAAGCTTAGCCGTGGCCCTTTTTTGGGCTGCTCTCGGATGCCGTCTTTTTGTTGACAGGGCTGTTCCTTTCGATCTGTGCGGGCAGTAGCCAAGGTAGATGGGGTACCTTCAAACAAAAAAAAGCATCCTTATGCATCTATCCGTTGGGCGCGTCGCGTCGCGCCGGCATCTCTCCGAGAGCCCGAGAGCTTATGCAGATGCTTGTCCACGCGCAAGAGATTCCTAAGAAAGCAATTCGTTCACTGAAAACACCGTAATAAACGCCTGGGTTTCCAGCCATGGTCTCCACATCACCCTGTATCACAGCGAACACTTGCAGAATGCTGGGCCAGCTGCCAACAACGCATGCAGTAGGGCGACTGTTTATCCGTTGCAGCAAGACCGTGTTTGCCCCGGTCGCTGGTCAAAGTACATACGTAGGTGGACGTCCTGGCATGTGGTGACGTACGCAAACAGCAGCCAAGCGCCCATTACAATTATCAAGACCAGACAGGGCCAGCCGGTCATGGCCCAGTCTTGAAGCGGCCCAAGCCGACGGTGAGTTGGCCTGCGCTCTGTGGGCCATGGACACCACGGCGACCGCGACATGGTGAAGAGCACCATGTTGAGCGTCGAACCGTGGTGGCCGGTGTAGTCCTGGAAGCCGAGTTCCTGCAGCACCTGGTCCAGCTTGGCCAGCAGCGGCAGGCCCGATTCGGTGTGGGTGGAGAACAGGGCACAGCTGCGGCTACTGAGTGAGTCTGCCAGCGCATTGGCAGAGGTTTGAAGCAGTCAGCCCACGGTCTATTTGCGACACCCATTCGGCTCTGGCCGACGCCTGCCTGTGGTGACGAGCGACAGCAGTTGTGCTCACTGAGGCTGGGCAGCGCTGTTTGCCCGCCAGCGCCAGCCATCTGATCAGGCGGCAGCACAGCGTGACTGTCATCGACCGCGATATGCTGAAGCTTCTTCCGCTATTTGGGTGGGGATGATGCACCGAACGGCGTGATCGAGCATTGGCCATTATCAGGAAAGCCGTATCCGGCATTTCCAGAACACGCTGGGGAAATATATCGAAGGGCAATTGCCCTAAATAGCGCCCGTCATTGATATTTGGCAACATGACCCGTTGGTTATTTTTGAATGTGCTTTAGAAAAGGAATCTGGTATTGATAGGTTTAGAAAGACGCTGTTGTGAATTATGGGGTATGAAAGCGCACTGCGATTTGCAGTTGAGGCAGTGGTCTTGACAAACACCTGAACCACGTGGTACTTATTACAATAACCTTAGCGTTCAACATTCGCCCTCAATTTCAGCACCCTTCGAGTACCATCCCCCACCTGATAACTGAACGTAGCGCTCACCAGGGTCACCAGCAGTCGCCGCGGCACAGTCGGCTCTGCATGGCCTGCTGGCACCGTCATTCGTCGACATTCGTAGTTTATTCTGATCCTATTTTCATAGAACCCGTTCTTCCTCGTTGCTTCAGATGCGCGCGATTGCCACAGCAGATCAAACTCAGTTGGCCGCAGGCTCCGCGTAAAACACGCGTTCGCTGCCGCTAGGCTGTTCGTTCAGCGTGCAGCTGGCAGCTGCGGATTCCAAGAGCAGCAGCAGAGCGTTGAAGCAGCGTGCACGCCTGCAGCGCTGCAATACGCGCACGCACGTGCCCAACCGTCGCGCCGCATAGAAGCTTGAGCCTGGTGGACGACAAGCTGGGCAAGGTCGTATACGCGGCGCACGGGGCACCGGGCGGCGGACGCAAATGGAAGAAAAGCTGGCGGCGGCACGGGCCCGGGGGCCATCTACGAATCTGTCCCCAGCCGCGCCGACGCCGAGGCCTTCGCGTTTGGTAGCGCCGCCGGGGCCGCCGGTGGCGGCGGCTTCGCGGGCGCTGCTGTCCAACGAGGTGCACAGGGCGCACAAGCAGCGCCACTGGCGGCGGCGGCGGCGGCGGCGGCGGCGACGGCAAGCCTCGCGAACCGGGCGGCGGCGGCAAGTCCTCGTCGATGGCGCTGATGGCGGGTTGTGCGTCGGGGTTCGGTCGCGGGCGGAAGAAGCCGTCCTCGCCGGGCGCGGCTTGAAAGCAGGCAGGCGCCACCAGCATCGCAGGCACGGCCACAGCCTCCGCAGCAGCCTCAGCCTCAGCCCAGCAGCCGCAGCAGCACGAGCAGCACCAGCGCCACGGCGGAGCATCGCCGGCAGTGGCAAGCGGTTCGGAGAGGTCGTCCCACCGATAGAGCTGGCCAGTGTCAGGGTGGATCGATCCGGGCGCAACGACCTGGCGGCCATACTTGACTCGGTGCGCCGATACTCCTTCACGCTCTCGCAGCAGCCCCTTCTTCAGGGTTCAACTGAAGAGTGGGAGGAGGGCGCGGCGCTGGGCCAGCAGCAGCAGCAGCAGCAGCAGCAGCAGCAGCAGGAAGAGGAGGGGCTGGAAGAGGCGCTGTCTGTGACTGTGGTGGGTATCAGCTGTGTTTCAGAGTCTAGGAGGTTGCATGAGCGCACCAAACCAGCGGCCATCAGCGCGGGTGAGCCCTGCTGAGCACAAGCACGGCCTGCCAAGCATGCGCCAGGCTGGGATGCCCTGTGCACTATGCAAGGGCGGTGCTAGATTGGTACCCGTGGCCTGCTACCAAAAAAGCGAACAAAAATATATCCAGTTACACCTTGAGCATGCCTAAAGGACCATGACACCCGCCCCCGCCATGCTGTATTTCGACGGCGCCTCCCGCGGCAACCCCGGTTACGACGTCATCGTTCCGTCCGAACGACTTTGTCGAACGCATGGCACAGGGCGGCATGCTGAGGCAGCGCGACTCATGGTCGATGCACACACCAGAGCGTCACCGCGGCATGGCCGCCTCGCAGGCCAGCCGCCGAAGAGTTGAGCGCGTCTCACAGCCAGCTGCACTGCCGGATGAGCCCGCCCATCCACGAAGAGCGCGCAGGCGCTTGCTCGACACATAAGGCTTCAAGCGACTCCGCCCTGCCCCACGGCACACTATCAAGCAAGCCGCCGTACGAGGGGCTGACCGGCGCTGGAAGGTGGGAGCCGGGGCTGATTGAGAGGCAAGAGACTTGAGGGTCTGGTGTGGGCGACATAGGGCCCAGCGTCGGAGCAGGTGTGTGAAGCGCGGCGATCCAGAGGACTGCCGCGCTAGAACGGCTGATGTCAGGGCATCTGCGCCACGACGGTCGAGGGGTCAAACCTACAGCCAGGGAGCGGTCCATAGTGCACTAAACTGAACCGCACTGCCCTCGCGCGGCCCTGACGACGACCACCTTCCACCTGGCGCACGTGCCGCCATGTGCGCCTCGCCCCCAGCGCGCGCGCCGCCTCAACGCATCACACGTTGTGGCGAAGGGCGACAGCCAGCTCGTGGTCAGACAGGTGGGCACAGAGGGGCAAGGTCGCTGCTGCTGCGCTGCCGTTGCTGCTGTTGCCGCCGCTGCCGCTACTGCTGCTGCTGCTGCTGCTGCTGCTGCTGCTACTGCTGCTGCTGCTGCTGCTGCTGCAGCTGCAGCTGCTGCTGCTGCTGCTGCTGCTGCAGCTGCTGCTGCTGCTGCAGCTGCTGCTGCTGCTGCTGCCCCTCTGCTCTTGCTGCCGTTTCCGCTGGGATGCCTCGCCTATGTTGTTGAGCAAGTGCGCACCACAAAGATCTTCATTTCGTCGGGCGAGTCGGGCGAGCATGACCTGACCGAGAACATCGTCCATCTCGTCCTCGCCAAAACCCCCGACGCGCCTGACAGCGTCAAGGGCATCTCGTTGTTCATCGTGCCGAAGTTTCTTGTGAAAGAAGACGGTTCGCTCGGCGACCGCAACGCGCTGCAATGCGGGTCGATCGAGCACAAGATGGGCATCCACGCCAATTCGACCTGCGTGATGAACTATGACGGCGCCAAGGGCTGGATGGTCGGCGAGGAAAACAAGGGTGCCGCATGCTTTATGATAACGTGTGTGTGTGTACGTGCGTGCGTGTGTGTGTGTGTGTGTGTGTGGTTGGGTTGATGGGTGGGGGTTGGGTGGGTTCGTGGGTGTTTGCGTGCCATTGGCAGGAATTCTTGCTTCCTGCCAACCGCTCATCCAAGCGTGTCTGTTCTTGCCAGCCCTATCGATGAGCGCTGCCTGGACCAGCGGCATTGTCGCTCGCTTGTGGAAGGGTTTCCGAACGCTCGCCACGTCTGGCAGAGGCAGGACGCGCGGGCGACATGCTGCAGTCGAGGCGGCGCTGGCTGATGCCATGCAGGTGGACGAGGAGAGGTGCGGCGCTGAGGACGGGCGCAGACCTTCCACGTTCGGGCAGGGCAGGTTGCTCGGCCGTCGCGCTTTGCGATAACGGAGGGGCTGGCAGTTGAGGGCGAGGATTCAGGTCGACCAGGCCTGGGCTGCGAGCGCGGCAGGCGTCCGACTGGACAGCTTTTATCGCGAGCACCAGATGTCGGCCGATGCAACTTGCGCACCAACTGGCCGCAGCGGCAAACCGAGCAGCTGCGGTCGACCCCGCCTGCTGGAAGCGACCGCGGAGCTGCGGGGCGGATGACGGATAGCACTGCTGCGAGGAGATGGAGCGGCAGATGCGGGATGCGGGATGCGGAGATGCCGGGATGAGCAGTGCGTGTGAATGTGCTTGTGTGTGTGTGTGTGGTGCGGTGCTGGGCGGGGT
>NNCB01001631.1:0-10087 GCA_002317545.1 Scenedesmus quadricauda | reverse complement strand
AGCCCAAGGGTGCAGTTGCACAGAAGCATGTGCCATCATGACTGCTTGGCCCGCTGGCAGGCAACCCGTGGCTCTTCAGCTCACGCGCTGCCTGCAAGCTTGCAAACACCATGAACCCACCGGCTGAGCAGTCAGCGACACTTGTGCCGCTGCAGACGTCGGTTGCCCAGGCATAGCCTTCGTCCACAGTACTGACTCGCCGGCGGATGCGGGCCGATCGTGCTGCGAATGCACGTGCATGAGTACCGATCGTATAGCCGCAGCTTGAGATGGCTTGTTTACGTGAGTGCGACAAACTCAGCGGATGACGCGGATGACGGTGAAGTGGTCTAGCAGTACAGTCATCGGGCTGCCTCTTCACAGTACCATAGACGACCCTACCCTGCTCTGTCGAGCCGGATGACCCGCATGCAGTACACATGGATGTTTGCAAGCAACTTGTGCGTGCGTGTGTGTGTGTGTGTGTGTGTGTGTGTGTGTGTCGGTGCACATAGCTACCTGCACAAGTTGATCCTGAGGTGACGGTGCTACTAGAGGTCCTGTAGTTCACAACAGAGGGGAAGGTGCAGCCTCTGAGATGTCGATGGCAAACATTTCGTCTGATTCAAGCGGCACGTCTGCAGAAAACAGTGACTTGTTGGGGCACCCCCAGTTGACAGGCTGAATGTCAGCGACCCGCTTGTGGCAATGTAGTCAGCATCCGCGTGCTGTAATTTCACGCGTGTGAGGTTCACGGTCACGTTCGCGATATGAAAATCCGTCGTAAATCCTGCCAACATTGGCGATATAATTGGTATCGTCGAACACGCCCATCAGAGTCGAATCTGAAGATTCCCGCCTAGACGTAGTTGGCAATCGTGTTCATGCGCTTGGAAGGTAGCAGGCGCGTTGGTGAGACCAAAGGGCAGCACTTTCCACTCAAAATGTCCGATGGCAGTTGTCGCCTTGCGCATGGCTGTGCATTTGCCGCTCTGGATCTTGGCCATCGATTGGGCTTGATCAACGGGTTCTGTTGAGATCAGAAGCAGGTGAAGACACTCGACCCATGGAGTCTGTCCAGCAACTCATCAATACGTGGAGCAAGGGAGTAGGGATACATGCCTTCGTGAACACGCATGCCTGCACCTGTAAACTGTGGACAAGCCTGATGGCTTGATGCATGATGGCTTTGGCACACATCAAACGCTGCAATCTTACCAGTGTAGCCATGACAATAATCCACGCAGCTTGGCCCGCAACTAGCTATGCTCAGTATGTAATATCATATCTCCAGAAAACAAGGCCCGCATCCACTGCCGAACGGCTTCCTTGCCTTGCAAGGTAACATCACCTACGAATACCCATTCGGTATCTTGTACAATGCGCCAGAACAACCCTGCCTGAAGCCAATGCCTCGCAATCATGCGGCACCGCAGTGGGCCCTGAGCTCCACCCAAATCGCCGGTTTTCACGCGATGGTGACGTTGGCTGACGTCATTTGCGCGGCGCCGTGGACCAGCGCTCAGCTGCACGCCGAATCCTTGCCGGTACGGTATAGCGTTCCGCCTGTCAGCGCCACGGTACATTTGGGTCTGTCGGCCGCCTGCTTGATCGTCAGCACCGGCGAATCGAATCGAACGGGTGGTGCAACAGCACGTCGCCCTCTGCGACCAGCTCGAACATGGCGTCGGTGCCCGCCAGCGTGCGTGCCTGGAACGGCGGGAACTTCAGTTCACGGGCCTGCACCAGGCTCGTGTAAAGCAGCTCGCACCCACTTGTGGGTGGGGTGGAGACATGAAACGTCGGCAGATTGCAATGCTCCGCAAGCTGTCGCTGGTGCGTAGCATGCTTGTTCGCTGCCCAGGTTACTGATGCTCAACGCCTCATCAAGGGTACCTGGCCACTCGTTGGCGAATGGCATTGGCCCCCATGATGTTGCACTCATGGGCGACATGTGGGTGGCGACCCGCACGAGCCCGGCCCCTGACGATCGTCGCCTGAGAATCCCCGTTGACTGGCATACTGGGGCCAAACTATAAGATCTTTTTCACGGCCTAGCTCAAAATCATCAGAAACTGACTATCTGAACGGCACCCATCCATGCGGGCGGCGAGCAAAGCAAGGCAAAGCCTCCCAGCAACGAGTGTTTTCTACCGAGTGTTGGCCAGTTTCACTGCGAAGACGGCAGTGGCGCGGCCGCCCTCGGGGATGTCGCCTTCAAAATCCTGGACCAGCCGGATACACAGGCGGCGTGCGCGGCTGGTCGAAGCTTGGAAATGATGATGGTTTCGTCTCCGGAGATGCTCACCACCGCCTCGACCTGGTTCTTCGAAGGCATGTTTTTCAAGCATCCGGGAAATCTTGCGGTCCGGCTCGCAGAAGGCATTGTCTCGGATCAAACCGAGGCGGTCGACGTTGATGGCACCGAGCTTGGACCTTATCGGCCGGTACTGCTGACCTCGATCACTTCCGACGCCTAACCACTGGTTTCGGAAGGATTCTCCGGGCTATAATGCGCGGCTACCTGCCCGAAGAGGCAGAGGCGGTGGCTCAGCAGCATGCCAAGAGCGTGCGTCCACGTGCACCACGCCTACAACGACTCCAACAGGCTCCACTCAGAGATATCGCCATGACCAACAAGCCGTCCCTCAACACCCTGCTGCAGGACTTCGAGACCGCGCAGGCAGAACGCAAGCTTCCCGACTTCAGCCCCGGCGAACCGCCGTCGTCAACGTGAAGGTCAAAGAAGGCAATCGGCGAAGCGCTGCCCCTGCCTTGGCAAGCGGGCTTATGAAGGATGGTGTTACCGTAACTTCAACGACTTGCCGCGCGCTCAAGGGCGCGCGGCAGCCATGTCAGATCGCGCCGTGGCAATGCTTGTACTTGCGGCCCGAACCGCACGGGCATGGCGCGTTGCGGCTGATGTCGAGCGCCGCATAGGGGTTTTCGCCTTCGGGCAGGTCGGGGCGGCGGGATTCATCGCGTCCAGCGACCTCGTGGTCGCGCCCGTTTCGACGATCGCATCGATCAGGCGTTCCATGAAATCGTCGGCGCTGCTGTTGACGATATATTTCGCGCCGATGCCTTTGAGGATTTCGACCTGCGCGTCGCTGCGCACGATGTTGCCGAGCAGAGGCGTGAGCAGTAGTTGCAGCACAGCCAGCGCAGCAGCGGCGTCGGTTGTGGCCGCGGTATTGCCCGTGTTGCCGCCAGCTGCGAAAGGCGCCCGCAACGCCGGGACATGTTGAGCGTCATCGCATTGTGGCTCGCGAACGCCGGAAAGATGCAATCCTGACAGTCGCGGAGCAACTGCGCGCAGCGCATGTAATTGAGATCGGTGTGGAGCTTAGCCGTGAACACAAGCACCGGAAGCCCCATGTCCGCGCGACTGGCAACTGCGGCGTAAAGTTTGCGGCAAGTGAGGTAGTAAGCGGGTCAGCGCTGCTGCCAATACACCTGGTACGTACCAGCTGCCGTCGCGGAGACTGTGGTCGGACGCTTTCAGATCGGGAGCACCGATATTAAGGTCCCAACTTTCGAAGTTCGTACAATCAGATGGAAAATAATACAAAAGTGCAGGAACAGAGCATAACAAAAATATGGGAACAGCAGCCGCTTATAATAAGCGGGCCCTGTAGTGCAGAAACTGAAGAGCAAGTGATCAAGGGCGCGCAAGACCTGGCTGCTACAGGTAAAGTAAATACGCCGGCATCTGACTGCCGTGGCCGGCGGAGAATGCACACCCACCGAGGATCAACGCAACGGACAGTACCGCGACGACCCTCCAGTGGCGTGTACGGGAGCCGTTGCACATGGGTTCCTCCATGCGATGGATGCGATGCCAACAGGACAGGACCATCGGGCAGGCCTGGATTATTACGCCTCGCGGGCGAGGCGCGAAGCCGTGGCTCCTCGGCCCTTGCGCCGAGCTCTTGGAGTCCCGGCGGGCAGAGGCCCCGCTGCAGTTCCACCAAAGCCACGGTCAACGCTAATCCCTTCGCGCATGAAAAAAGGGAGTACTTTCCGCTTCCTACCAGCTTGCTTTTCCTCCGCTTCTGCGGCACAGGACAGCACGAGATAGTGCATAGATCCCGCTTGCGCATTCAGTCTGTGCTGTGTCCGGCTTTTTTAACTACCTTCGGGCCTCTTACGGCTGCCATCTGGCAGCATGCTCGGGTGGGTTCTTCAGGACTCCTATTCTTTAGACTCCACAGGGGCCGCTTTGCGCAATTGGTCGGGCTGGCTGAAGGCCTGGCGGGCAGGGGTGGTCCTCAGCCTTGGCGTGGCGGGCTGGTGTCACAGATCAGTATGGCCGGTGTGGTTCTGGATCACCTCGAAGACGCAAAGTTCGGTTCGGCACGCTGACGAGGCTGTCGTGGGTGCCGGTGTCGAGCCAGGCGTAACCGCGGCCCATCTGTTCGACATAAAGCTCGCCCAGTTCCATGTAGAGGCGATTGAGGTCGGTGATCTCCAGTTCGCCGCGCGCCGAAGGTTTTATCTGGCGCGCGAGTTCGACGACGCGGTTGTCGTAGAAATAGAGGCCGGTGACCGCAAAGTTCGACGCGTCAGGTGATCTGAACATATGCAGCAAGTTTGTAACGTATTGCTTGTTTTCTTCTTACTTTCCTGTTTAGACGAGCTGCAACGCGCTACGGCGCGCCACGTAGGTCGAGCGACAATGCATCAGGTGAGCTTGGTCACCTTTGCTGCCGCCTGACGCCGCCCTCCGCCGAGTGCCCGCCCCGCTGCGCCAGCGCGACTACAGCTGCCTGGCCGGATCGAGGAGATCGCGGGCCGAAATCGAGGAGATCGAGGGCGATGGCGAAGATCGAAGCCGAACTCTCTGACGGCGCCCTGTTCACGCGCGACAATGCCCGCTTCAATATGCTGACGGCCAAACTCGACACGCTGCGCGACGAAAAGGCGGCGGCGGAGGACCGTTGGCTCGTGCTGGCCGAAGAGGTGGAGAGCTTGGGCTAGCCCTTCCGGCAGTGTGCGGGTTGGTCGGCTCGGCGCTGTTGAAAAGCGAAGGGAAGGGGCTGGGCAGCAGGTCTCCGGAGGAAGGGTGCTGTCGATGGGCAACGGCGAGGGCGCAAGGCGCGTCAGTTGTAAATGGCTGTCGGTGCACTATGGGTGCCTGCCGCGGTGCGGGCCGTGCCGGAGCGTGCACGGTTTGTGTGTGGCAGAGGCGGCAGGTCGTGGTTCTGCGCATGCATCGCGTTTCAACCTGCGATTCTGTCGGCATGAAGCCCGCTGCCCCGTTGTGCCGGGCGTGTGAACAACCCGCTCGCCGATCGTCGGGGCTCATGCGCGATGCACGCATGGGGAAGGTGGCTGGGCGGGTCTGGAGAGGGTTGGATCGGGCGGGGCCCGGCTCTGCCACTGCCCCATGATGGTGCACGGTTTTGCCGGTGCGGGTCAACTGCATGCGCACACAAACATGCGCGCGCCCAGGTTGGCTGTGACGGCCCCGATCACCGGTGGCGATCTCGGTCAGGTCACCGAAGCCGGTACCTCAGCTATGAGCGCGTTGTCAAGCGCCTCGCCAGCAAGGAGCGCTGCGCGCTTGCTGTGCTCGCTAAAGCGCATCCTCGCGAGCGATCCTTGCATGCTCGGGCTTCCGCCGCGCAAGCAGCGCTGATGCGACGCAGCTGGACCCGCAGGAGCGGTTTAAAAGGCAAATCACTCTGCTGCATGAATCGCCGACTATATCGCAAATTGCTGCTCGAGCATCCGCACCAGCGAAGCGCATGCCCACGCAGGTGCTGTTCTTGGACTGGCGAGGCGCGCTGAGCCTGGCGCTGGGGTCACGCTGGCGGCCAAGGGGGACGAGTTTTGGTTCCGCGACACAGACGTCCCAGAGCACGTGGCCGCGATCTGGAAGGTGGGCGTTTGTTGGGGTCGGTCTGTTAGTGCGGCTGCACGATGCGCTCGCAGGTAGCTCAGTGATAGGCTCAGGAGCAACGCCAGAACGTGATTGGCTCGCGATCAGTTGCGGAAAGTGTTTACGGTTCGTGCGATGCCGTGCCTGGCGCGCCTGGCGCCCATGCCGCGTGTCCCAGTCCGTCACCTAGACCGCTCTTTACCCCAACTGCAGCGCACCGGCACCACCACCACCACCACCGGCCCCCCTCAGCCCCAGAAGCTGCGCGCCTCCTGGACCACCATCCTCAAGCAGCCCGATGACGTCATCGGCCTGGACGCCCCCGGGCGTGCAGGCATGGCCACCGTGCTCAAAGACTTTAGGAACGACCTCAAGCAGTACGGCTGCCTGTGACGCCCGCGTCCGCCTGGGCCACTGAATGCACGCTGCGCAACCAAGCCGGGCGCCAGCCTGCTGATACCTGGTTTTGCTTTGACATTGCCGCATCTGTGGTTGCCGTGTCTGAAAAAGGCCTTGTTTGCTCGCTTCCAGCGCCGGCGACGATGCGCCGGGCAAGAGTTGGCCTGATCGGGATACAACATCTGCCCTGCGGAGACGGGGACGGCCACCATCCCGGCCAGCCGTCGGAGCGAGCGTCGCCTTGAGGCCGGCCTGACGCTGCCCGGCAGCCAGTGGCTCGACGCCACCGCGCTGCTGAGGTCCTTGAGAATTCTGATGTGTTTGTTTACGACGCAGGCTTACATAGCAGCATGGATGGATGAAACTGCACATGTGCCCGCGCCGTACAAAAACGGGCAAGATACACAAACAAACAAATAAACACACACACACACACACACATGCGATACGCTTACACACGAAGGAGATCCTCCTTGACTCAATGCAGTCTGTAGCCAAGCACACCCAGATGATACCAAGCACCAAAGGCCGGAGATAAACAGGAAAATCACAATAATATCGGCAGCCGCTACGCCGAACCTTACGCTCATCCGCTTGAAGAGCGAATCGACAAACTCCATACGGTGTGCTGGCTGGGGCGGAACGCTCTTGCAAGTGGCTTGCGTCTTTGATCCTCGACACCAAGTAACAGACTCAAGAACCTATGGGGGTGGTACATTTGCGGGTTTCGGGATTGCGTTTGAAGTATTGCGCAGGGATTAAGGTTGAAACCCCTTTCAAACCCTAAAGCCACGTTGCAAGTCACGCGCTACATGGGCTGGGGGGCACCTGTAAGGCCCGCGTGGTTGTGCTGACGCAACCCCTGCATGTGCGTTCTGGGTCAAGCTCTAGAGTCAAGGCGTTAGAGCTATGCCGTAAACCAAACTACTGTAAATACTGCAGCATAATGGGGCTGCTGCGGAACTTTGCAGCTCTGGCTTCATGTTCATCTGCCTGCCGAAAACAAATGCGCTTTGGCTGAGCAGCTAATTTTACTGTCAACTCGGCGGTGAGTGAGTGGATGTGGGCTTTGTGATGGTCTATAGCATGCCTTTGTGGTGGCTGCTGGAGCTTCCTGCAAGAAAGGCCGCGTGGCAGGACGTGTGGCGGATACCAAGTGCAAGGTTTGGGGCTGACATGCGCACAAGCATCCATTACTTACTGTATGTATGCCTTGCAAAGCCTATTGAGGTGCACGGTCGTCACCAACTTTGGGCAAGCATACATGCCAAGGCGTCCAATGATGCAGTGCGTATGTCCCCGTGCCAGCACTGACCAGCGCTTTCTGACCAAAACACTCAGCTTCGTGACCGGCAGGCTTCAACTCAATACAACTGTGACCCCCAATAAAATCCCTGACCCCTTCACGTGGCAGTAATCCGCTGCGCAGCAGCTCAGATCAAAGCCTGCTTGCGTTATATGTAAGTATTGATACATCGGCACCAGTCACAACAGTCTGATGGGCCACTGATAACCAATTTAAATCGCTCAGTGACACCAGCGATTGCAGGTCCAACATCATTCAGATTGAACACAAGTTCAAATTCTAATGCACGGAAATTGCAGTGCTGATTATTGGCTGCCGTACAAATGCCCGGAAGCTTGCAAAGGACCAACACGTTCAACAATGGCAAAAGCAGCAAATGCAACCAATCAATAAGCAGGTGAGCCTTGCAAGGCGATTGACAAACTCATGAACTGGTATCGGGCAGGCAATTTGTGCACAAAAAGCAATCGAGCATGCCTCTCCGCAGGTGGTTTCTCCGAATACCGCACCAGCTCCATCGCGGGAGGGTGTCCCATAAGCAGGGTTTTTTTTAACCACTCACCAGGTCTTAAACAGATACTAGCTGGTATTCCCGGCACCAGCAGTGTTTTTCTACCATATCAAGTTATTAAGTGCCACACATCCGACGACTCTAAAGAAGTGAAAATGCACGCACGCTAGTATTGCCAGCGCAGCCATTTTCTTAATTGAGGCGCAGTTATTGGCTATTGCAGCAGCCTTGTCCGATGAACCAGCACCGCAACGGCTCCAGCAAACGGTGTTGCCTTGTATCACCGTTAAATCACTGCTGGGTAACCAAGCACTGCGTGAAGATCAGGTGGACCTGATCAGCGGTATGGGTGATGCGCACCGTATATGCACATCTGTGAGATTCTGTGGCAAAGACAATACCCAAATATGAAGTCCATGACAACACAGTCAGCCCCTCGCGCTTCAACCCACAGCGCAACTTGGCAGCTGCATAGGGGAAAAGAGTTTCCCGCTAAGCACGGCCTACTGAAGCCTGCTGCATGTCAGACTGAACCCGAGCCGTCGGTGCTGGCCTCCACCCGCGCACGGGTGCTGCAGGCCATCGCCGAGCTGGACTACGACCGACCCGTCCGCGCGCAACCTGCGCAGCGCCAGTGCCTATGTCGGCCGGCCGCGTCCCGCCGTCACCAGCCAGTCATCGGCAATCTACGCATGGAGTTCTGTAGTAGGCCATGCACGAGAACCGGAAGCCCCCAATCAAGACCAGGACTATCAGACTACCGTACAGCAGCAACTGTTGCCGGTGCGGCTTTTTGCGGTCACGTAGTTGTTGATTCTTATTGAGCAGGGCAATCCTCATTTTGCTAGCCAGTTCGAGCTCGACTGCCATCACGCTGGAGGCAGGGCGGGTCACAGGCCAGGTGGAGGCACAATGTGGGGTCGCTATTGACGACTGCGGGTGCTTTAAGCAGTGAGATTCAGCTAGGAGGACTGCAAGCTATTGCCAGTGGCACGACCGAGTTGGGCGGCTGCAGAAGGCGTGATGTCAGCAGGGGTGCAGGTCAAAGAGATATGACTAGAAGTAAAAATCACTCAAGTAAAAAATCGTGGCCATAGCGTCAAAAACATACAGAATCAGGCTTGATAGCGCAAATGCACGCTTACCGTTGAAAGAAGTGACCACAAACTCGTCGGTATGCCGGCTGTTGTACAACCAAACCTGAAGACGTAAGGGCCCTACTTTATCTTATATGCACAGTTCACTCTCCCTGACCTGCGTCCAGATGGGGACGATCGAGTTCCACGTGTTGGGGTGCGCGGCGACCGGAAGGCAGGGCCCAGACCGTCGTCGCAACGTCTCGTCCGGATCTCGCCTTGACTGTAAAAGCCGGCTTGGGCTGGCCGCGTTCCAGTTTTCACGTTTGATGACATACGACCCGGCGGTGTGAGCGTAGTCCGCATCCGCAGTGGCTGTGATGGCGCGTGGCTGAAGTCGGGCATATCAATACTTACCTACTTCTGGATTCGGAAAAATCGGTAACTGCAGTGGAGAGAAACATCATGCTGGTGGAAGCAAGAAAACGGGGTATGACGCTCAATGAAAATGAAGTAAAACAGCATGACGATGATTTAATCAAAGCGGACCTGGGACAGGTAGACCTGGTAACACGCACTGGAAACTCACCGGCTGAGCGGTCAGCAACTTCGAAAACTGCCGACAAAGCCGGCCATGCACGCCTTCATCGACAATCTGGCTCGCTTCGGGAAAACACTGGACGATGGGCTATCAAATACAGCGTGTTAGAGAGCAGCCAGCCAGAGTGCATCGGGTGAGAGAGCATACGTGTTGCTCGGATTATCGCTGTTCTTGTGCTTGGGAATGCGTCACGGAATGTTGTTCAACGCGTTACTGGTTCCATTGCTGCTGGGATGGCGAAGGGTACTAGCCACACGTAAGCTATGGGTATCACTAAGCGCTGCAATACTCGGATTTGTCGTTCTACAGGCTGCGAGCGCAAGCAGCCTCG
>NNCB01001630.1:0-10088 GCA_002317545.1 Scenedesmus quadricauda | reverse complement strand
CTCCCACCTTGCCATCCATTGCGCAGGTCCCACACACCTCCCAGACGACTCCCAACGCGTCTCAGGACCAGGTGGAATGTCTGCAGCCGCCAGACCTTGCTGCCCAGTCATACAAGGGTTCAAAACTAAACCCTAAACCCTCAACCCTCAAACCCTCAAACCCCAAACCCTAACCCTAAACCCCTAAACCCTATCAGGCTGCAGCTCAAGTGCTGCACTGCCTTAGGCAATCCTGCAGTCAGCCATGGGTTGACAGCTGGTGCCAGCAGCCTGCCTCACTCTTTTGGTGAGTCATGGTGACGTCATACGCAGTGCTGATCACGTGTGTCATGACTGTGCAGCTTCCACCCAGGTTGCATCCTGTGGGTGCCGGATGGGGGTGGAAGTGCTGCACTGCTGACTGAGGCAATCTGCAGGATGCTGCACTTGGCACCCCAGGTCAGACTGCTGCCCAGCCTGCACAGTTTTGAGCTGTGGCTGTTGGGGGCAGCTTGCAGACATCTTGCAGCACTCACACAAGCAGTCACAGCCATGGGTGGAGTGCTGGTGGGCTCGGGCCAGCGTGGGTACATCATACCTTGGATGATGTGCACAACACCATAGGGGGCTTTGTGCAGCGGTCCACCGTGCATGCCGCACCTTGCCATCCAAGTGGGCAGGTCCCACACACCGCTCAGACGACGCCTAAAGTGTCTCAGGCCGCATTTCGTGAACTGATTTGGAGACCTACAAGGACTCTTATTTTCCCTGCAAGGCATTCCATTCCCTAACTAACCTTAGCCAGCAAATATTTAAGGTTGTCACTTTGCCAGTTTCACGAGCAATGTGTCATCACGTGGCTGTGTGAACTTGTGTCGCCAGCATGCTTGTAAGGCAGTGAACTCACTGAACTTGCCCTTCTCAACTCAGCCCTACGTAGTCGTTCTCAAAGCCAAGCTTTTCATTACTGTTGTTCAAGGTAATATATGAAAGGCTGACGTCGTCAACTCTTGATGAACAATGAAATGATGCATGCATCGGCGTTTTGCATGCCGAAACTGCATTCGGAAAACACAAACACAGTCGGCTGTAACTACCCGGGGAGATAGGGGAGCTACTCATCGGCTGGAAAATATTGATACTGCCTTCATCTACGATCAGGGGTATAAACACAACCGTAAAAAGAATTGATGTGAATATCGGTGAATGAGATCAATGCGAAGGAATATTTTGAGCGCCTCCGGCCCCATGGCCCGTCATCCGCGTGGCAGCCACAGGGGCCGCAGAGGACGACGAACGGCCTGCTCGCCGATTACGTGTCTGCGGCCGGATGCCGCTGCCTGAGACCGTTTGCGGCTACATCTCTCCTCCAAACCTGTGGTTGATGCAAGAAAAAGGCGAGTGGTACTGGAGACAAGGCGACTTGAGGCATAGGCAGAAAAAAATAGTTGTTTATGAGGTGAATGATGGTGGGGTGTCATGATCACATTTGCCGTTTCGATGTAAGCTCAAACTAGCTTCACAAATATGCATGTTGGACCGGCCGTTCCCAGGCCAGAATCCATGAGTGGAACCACAGACTTGACCGATACATTCTCCGGACTTGGACTTTCCAGCAAAGTCACCGATGCGGTGGCAGAGGCCGGCTATACCAAGCCCACCGAAATTCAGGCACAAGCTATCCCTCACCTTCTGCGACAGCAAGTGACTTGACGGGAAAAATTAGGTGTGCGTGAGGGTACAAAGAATGTGATCAGGTTGACCACCTGGAAAGGGCTTCGATAAGACTATTGGGGGGCAGATGTGCGGCCTGCATCATCTCCTCGCAAGCTGCAAAAGCGGTTTGTTGAGTCGCACATCGCAGACGACATTGTACCAGACCCCTCCTTTGCCAGCACTGCACGCCTCGACATCGAAAATCCCGAACCGCAGATCCTCGGCGACAAGCTCGTTGCCGCGGTCGAGGCGGGACATGTCGCGCCCATTGTGATCGACCGCGCGTGCCGCAATATCCTGCGCACCCAATATCGCTTTGCCTGTGCGCCCGATCCGCTGAAAGGAGGGTCGGACATATCCCGCACTGGATTATTTCAATTTATTGTTGGGTGTTAATAAGCAAACTTGGCAGAGGTCATCCACCTCTGCCAAAGTTGTTGCCGACAAGCTACCTGCTCTCAAACTGTGCACGTAGTTTTCAATCTCGTCTGGCATGTCGTAATTGATGACATGCTTCACACCAGGGATTCCAGCCCCTTGGATGCGACGTCAGTAGCCACCAGACGTCCTTCTGGCCGCCTTTGAAGCCGCTGATCGCTGCCAGCGCTCCTCATGGTAAATGTCACCATGCACTGTACCCGCCGACACTTCTTTCAGGTCTTCATTGCGTATCCGGGCTGTGGAATGGGCCATGTGAGGCAAGCACATGACCGCATGGAACAGTTCGGGGCCACCTGCTGTGGCGGTAAGATGTATGATGGCGCGCCTGCGGCTTCAGTCCTGGACAGGCACTCAACATGGCCATTATTACCAGCAATGGTACTTACCTGGTTTATCACTACACAATCACCACCCAGCAACCCATGATGCACGCGCATGCCGCGGTGTATTGAACTTCGTCACCTTCAAATCATGAACTCTTTAGACATCCACGCCAATCTTGTTTTCCGCAAAAATACCACAATTGTAGCAGTTGTTTGAAAGCAGCCAGCAATAACATCTGTCAATGCCACTCAATTATTTGAAGATATGATCTATGTTAGTGGATTGTAAATTGAACGAGGGGTGAGGTACGCAGGCCAGCGAGAAGGCGGAGGGGCTACGAGGCCACGCTCAACAGCATTGCGGACGATGCGTTGAGGGCTGACCGCGCAGCTCTGGGGCGTGAGATCCAAGCGCTTGAAAGTGTGACAGGATGCATTACAGGCCAACACCCTTTCCCTGCGTCAGCGATAGCCACAGGCCGTCGCAGCTTGTTTGACAGGTATCTCCGCCTCCCCCTCACCCGCGCGGCCGACGTTGATCTCACTGGGGTCCACCAGGGAATCTTTACTTAAATATTTGTAATGTAAGTGATCAAATGGCATCATCAATAGCTGCTTTGGCTGACAATAAGATTAATGTATATTATACGTCGGATCAAATTGCTAATGGACAAGAAATGGATGCCAGAAGAATTCCAGAAGGTCCGGATTCTTATACCTGGAGTCCAAAACAACAATCATGGATGGGCATAGCTTGATCCCAGGAACACAAGCATATGATATATTTAGCACAATAGCCTATTGGAAGCTTAGGGGAGTACTTAGTGGAGAAGAACCAGCGTGTTCATTTCTTACTTCCTAAACTCCTTATGGCATCCCTTCCCTCTACGATAGAGGTACCTGGCGGCAGTACCCAGCAGCCCAGGACAGGGCAGGGCAGGACACCAACTTCATCATCGCATGAGAACGCGGCGGATAGCGCTGTGGATGAAAGCATACCTAATCCCAGGGGCATAAGGTATTGTGGCTTAATCATCCCAAAGAAGCCCCTGCACCTACTCGTCACCATACCGACAATCACCTTTTGCAGGCCTGAACAATTTCTAAGATGAAATCTAGGATCAGCTTACGCAGGCGTCGACCTGAACCAAAAAACCAACCCGCCGACCAGTACCGCTGATTCCGGTTCATCCTCTTCTTGTGCGGAAGTCCTTGAGGCGCCCCGGTGTGGCCACCACCATTGCACCCCGCGCTTGAGGATGTCCGTCTGCTGCCGCATGTCGATGCCACCAAGCACAGCATGGTACGATGCTCAGGGAGCCGCCCTGGGCCAGCACGGTGGTGTAGTTGACGATGATCTCGTGCGTCTGGCTCGCCAGCTCGCGGCTCGGGCAGATGATCAGCCCCGAGGCGATTCCAGGGGGTTGGGACAGTGATGATAGGGGCTGGCGGCACCAGAACAAACCTCTACAGCTGGACGGTGGCTCTGCAGTGCAAGCCACTCGGAGGTATGATCGGGATGGAAGCAACGTTGAAATTTGACCGGTCGCTAAATGCAGCTGGGAGGGCGTGCCGTGTCCGACCAAAATGGCAGGACTCACCACAGGGCCCTCCCCCTGCACCAGCGGCAGCCTCATCTCCTCTTGCAGCGCGATCATCAGCATGGGACGCTGAACACAAGCGTCTTGCCTGGAGTGATGGGGAGCAAGTGAGGCGCACAGCAAGGCCCGCTGATCTAGGGCGATATTGAGCTAGTTCTAAAAGTATAGGTAAATGCTGAAGACCAGACATGAATTCTGATTCCGATCGGGTGCGCCCGGATCACCGGGCCACCGTCACGCTAGGGTTGTTTCAGGCTGCGGCGGCTTCGCCCTCGCCACCCGGATTGGCCCTGTTCCACCGCACCGACGACCAGAAGGCGATGCCGATCAGCACCGCGCCGATCAGGCCCGTGACCACTTCCGGGATATGCTGGAAGGTGTTGACGTACATGATCACCGCGAGCGCGAGGATCGCGTAGAAGGCGCCATGCTCAAGGTAGCGAATTCGGCACGTCGTGCCCTTCCACGGCAAGGCGGCGCTGCGCGGGCCTTGGGCAAAGGGCGGCGAAAAGGGTGTCGGGTGCGGCATAGGAGAAACATGCCGATTCGTCAATAATAGTATAAGCTTTAAGGTCACTCCCCCAAGTAACCCGGCATATGACCCATGTGTTGACAATATCTCGTGAAATCTTATCAGAATTATATGCAATCAAGCCGCAATCCGCCCCACCGTGCCTCGGCAAGGGACGCCAGTGCTATCCCGGTCCATCGACGGCCTGTGGCTTCAAACCCGCGGCAAAAACCATGTCCTCCAGCGCCTGAACGTGCGGGCGCAGCTGTTCTACCAAGTGTTGGGCATGGACGTGTAGTCACGCCCTGCGCCTGCTCCTGTACTGCCGAGCGCCTGCTTCTGCATCAGGTTCGGCATTATGTCCTGCTCCCCAGCAATGCGTGCTTCATCCTCGTGCGGTGTTTGGGTTCGGTGCGCGGCCCGGCGTTGCAAGCGCGGCTTCTCTCTCGCGCGCTGCGCTGCAGCACTCTGCGGTCGGCTGCCATCACCACCCTCGTCGTCGCCAGACAGCACGTCTGTGCGAACGGAACCCTGAACGCATCGGCGGCGGGCAAGGGTTGTTCGCGCGGCCGCTGTGATGCGCTCAGGAGTCGAGCCGCGGAATGCGCGCGATTACGGGGCGAGAAGTGCGCGATGACCGACGAGGAGCAGAAGACGCGTCCCTGCGAACGCACCCCTCTCAGCTGCCGCAGCTTGGCCTCCTCCATCGCTCGCCGCTTCTTGACGGGCAGTACTCCTCGAACTGTGGTGAAGCACACATGTTGCAGCTCGGATCTTCGTGCAGGCGGCGAAGCGGAGCAGCGCCAGCGCAGGCGTGGCGCTCACCCATCATCGACATCCTGATTAACCGATGCCCACAAAAGCACGCTTTTGTCCCATCGGGTTCATATTCATTGCGGCTGTAGCGCTTGATTCGCTCTGACATGCCAGCGCTTGGACCGCGCCAGTATCGACCGCTTCGGCGATCTCTTCCATTTCAATGCCGTCGTTGCTTGATCTGGAAAGACAGTCGGTGGAAAGCCCTACCGGCGCCGTGAGATCATGCAGGCCGACCAGCTGCGAACTGTGATGTGTAGATGCTGACACGGACGACTCTAGCGTGCCGGTGGGTGAAGATCTGTATTGCGAGTCATTGCGGCCGACCAGACACCCAGCAGCTGCCCAACCCAGCGATGCATGATGATGACGTGGACGCACACTCAAGTATGTCGGTAGGTGAAGGTGAGTATTGCGAGTCTTCATCGGCAATGGTGCGGCTGCTTGATATCTGTAATGCTGTCGTCGGGGGTTTGGCTGAGCAGTTCGTCCACGCAAGCACGGCACACGAAAATGTGGTTGCGTCAGTCGCTTTCATTGGGAAGATGGGTCTGGTGTTGAATGGACAGGGCATAATCATACTTTACAGGGTCTTCCGTATCCAGTAGCCGTAAGTGCACCCATGTGCGCAATGGCTCTTTTGCTGACATCCGCTCTGCTGTCCCTCGCGCTCGCCCGCGTGCCTGCATGGCTGCTGTATGGTCTCGGATGAACTAGGTGGTACAGCGCACCGCTGCCCACGGTGGCTGAGAGACTGAGAGCTGTGGCGGCACACGGGCAGGCCTGCACAGCCATGAGTGCACACGGACGGTGGAAGGTGGTGTAGCACAGCACCTGCGCTTGCAACAGTTGGGCTGCCAGCCCGCCCGGAGCCCATTGCACACAGGCGCCCAGTGTGCACGACAGCCCAGCAGCACGTCATATCACAATGCTGAACACCACCTCTATAACATGTGATCGATTGTCCTGGCGTCGCAGCTGCCACGCTTCCACTCACCTGACGAATCCAGAAGCCAATGCCCCTTCGTCGTGCCAACAGAGCTGCAGTTGTGCATTTGCTTTGCTGCATCATAGTGCACACGTTAAATGCTGAGGCTGACGTGCTCGCCCTAAGCCCACACCGCTTAGGCTGCATTGGTACCGCTCTGCTCATTGCATTTTCATTAGGATCTGAGCTCTGGTCAGGGGCTTTTGGTATGCTTGTGTGTGTCACCAGTGGAGTGGCAGGAGTAAACCCTAAACCCTAAACCCTAAACTTTGGCAGCTGCAACGCTGGTCCACAATGCAACAGTGCTCGAGGACAGGTTGGAGGAGCAGCACGCGTGCGTCACTGGCAAGCAACTACAGCTCATATGGTCAGCAAGTTGAGGTGGGGCATGCACGACTGCCTGTCAGCTGCAGTGCTGTCTGGGGGCGGCTGCAGGCAGGAGCGGTGAACACCCTTAAATGTTGTGCCACAGTCGTGTGTGGCGACCAAACCTACCCTGATCTGCGACTATACTGGACAGATAGAGCTAGCTTAACTGCAGTGCAAACGTGCTGTGCGTGAGCTGTCCTGGAGCCCACGATTTCGGCGGTGTCGGCGAAGAATGGGACGGGGATCCTCTGCCGGTGATTGGGATTGCGATACCCCCTACTGCCCTTTGAGCGTCATTGCGAGCGAAGCGAAGCAATCCAGAGCGGCTGACGCACGCTCTGGATTGCTTCGCTCCGCTCGCAATGACGATGCGATAAACCTCTGGCGTTCCATTTTTGTTCCCGCTAAGCGAGCCGCATGCCCAAAGCGAAACGCCAATATGTCTGCCAGAACTGCGGCTTGAAGGAGCGCAGCCGTTTCACCTCAAAACAGCACAAATATAGATTCATGCATAATCGTCAGACTGCATCAGATCAGAATACTCGCCGCGCATTTTGTTCCATCACAATATAGACGTGGATCCGGGTACCATGGCTGTACCACAGCCAACCAAGCAAACACATAAGTCTTTCATATAGCACTGGCCATTCACCGTGAATCGCCAACCAATATTTATTACCCTGCATGGAATCTGCAGGAGCCACAAGCTGTGGACTGTTACTAGCATGAATACCAGATGAGTTGCAGCCAAGAACAGAGCGGGATGTTTTCAGTCCAGTAGCTCTGGTACAGCACCGGATTGCGCATGAGTGTGACGGGAAATACAGTATCCTTGTCCACTGCGTCATCCAAGCACCAACAGATAATTGCGTGCAGGCGTATCCAGGATTATTTTCGCATGCGGCGATTGTTCGCCCAAAGTGGAGGTAGTTCATGATTTCTCGAAAAATTTGACGGCCATTGTTGTATGTCGCGGCGCTTATGCCGTCGGCAGCATTTGCTGATGGCCTTTTGGGCGGCCTGCATGATACCAACTATGCAGCAGCCTTACCCTCAGCCATGGGTTTCAACTCCATTCTTGAAAACATCGGTGAGGTGAATAATAAAGGACTGGAGATTACCCTCAATACCGTCAATGTACGTTCGGGCAAATTTGAATGGAGCAGCAATCTCGTTTTTTGCCAATCAAAAGCGCTGCAGCACTGTCAGCGCGTAATACGCACATTGAAGGTGCGAAAAGACAAACATAAGAATCGTATACTTTGCGTTAAGCGGGCAAAGACCGGTCCAGCTTTTCGCATAGAATTGGGATTCATCTAGCCACCGCGTGTGAATATTGATCTTTTCAACCTCCGGGTAATGGGCACACAGGTAAGCGTGATAACAAAGGTAGAATGCGCGTGATCGTTGTAGAGCATGTGGGTGAGCAAGCCATGAGTGGGCATGAGCCAAGCTGTGCTCCGGCCCGACACTTGCCCTTCTCGTCCTGACCCCGCGAGAGCCTACACAGCCAGAGTTCCCCACACATGCTGGGAGAAAATGTTGATCAGCATTTCCTACACGCCAGTCACCTGGCAACGATGTTGCAGATCACTTGGTCATTTCAGGCATCAGGCTTGACGCAGGTCTGGAACGCCTTTTCAGCAACCCCTGAGCCATGCACCTTCCCTGTCTCCGTATGCATCCGTAGCTCTCCGAAGGCGACTACTACAAAAGCGAAAAATGATCTTGCCAATGCGCACGCGTGCTCTCCCAAATAGGAAGCAGATCACACGAAATAGGCCGCTAGTTCTCACAGATGAGAGCGCTGCTCGCCCAATGATGGAGGTACGCCCAGAGGCAGAGTGAAGGCTACGGTGACGGTTTCGTGGTCAGCGGGGTAAATATACTAGCTGCGGCCCAAAGTTGGGTACTTTTGGAGATGGGCACCAGGCCGTCTAGCATTTGTGAAAACAACTGCAGTGCAGGTGTTTCACGGAAGCCACTCATCACTAAGCCTATTATTTACCACAACTCACAAACCAGCCCCGAATCACCCCTTACATGATAGCACTCCTCCTGTTGAACACGCCAGCAGTAGGGCCAGCACCGGCCAGTGGAAGACAAGCAGGCTGGAGAGGCCGCCACCGGTGAGCCAGGTCCACTTGAGGGCCTTGGTGAGGGCCTCAGGAGAGTCGTTGCCGTCGGACAGGTAGGCGTTGGGGTCCTCCTCCACCAGGGGGATTCAGCCAGGTTGGCCCAGTCGCAGCTCAGCGGCATGATGAGGCTCAACCACTTTCAGGTGAGGCCTGTATAGCAGAATGGCCACCAGTCCCGCTAGCATGGCATAATCACCGCCCAGGGTGTCATGGTCACCTCGCCGGTCAGGCCCTTGGCAGTGCACACCCAGGTGATGACGGAGCCAATGCAGACCACCCACGGCACCGGATACAGCGCCGACAGCCGAGCACTTGGCCCAGGTGATGGAAAAGGCGATGGGAACCACCGCCGAGCCGACACACACGCCCATGAAGAGGTACACCCAGCCAAGGCTGAGACCGATCTTGAGCAGCACGATGGCCAGCACGCCGGCAAAATGCCGTAGGCAATGACGACGCATCGAGCAGCAAGGATCATCTGCTTGCCCGTGGCGCTTGGGGTTGATGTAGGTGCTGATATGGGAGTGACAGGGGAGGATGCGAAGGGGGCACGAGGTTATTGAGAGAGATCGGGGTCTGGTTTTTGGTGGTGCCGACGACGACGCGGGCCGGATTGCACCAGTAAGGGACAGTCGCATTGGTGGTTTAGATGGAATTGCGTGGACGGCGGTAGCAACCCTCCCAGGTCCAGGGTTTTCGTCACAGCCACCCCCGGCACACCGGCTGACTGGCCAAAATACGAACAGACCTCATGATAAAGGGCTACGTCCCACGTACATCCGCCATTCAGAATAGGGCGGTCAATGAAGTCCACCTCGTCGTAAGGTACGCAGCGCCCACCCCAGCAGCTGGTGGCGATGAGCCGCACCAGCCCCTTGTTGGACTCGGTGATGGTGATGGGCAGGTTCATGGCGCGAGCGCCCAGGCCCATGGCAGTTGCCATGGAGAAGGGCACGGCAAACCAGCACAGGCCGCCCAGCAGGTAGCGCTTGTACGTTGCAGACGGCTGGCGGCGATGGCGCTCTGCCATAGGCCTGGTCAACAAACACAGTGCGACTGTACAAGCCCAGGGGACGGCAAGCCATGGCAGGGCAGGACTCAGCCCACAAATCCACAATGGCCTACAGCATTGCAGTGATACCTACCGCATTGGAAACAACGAGGTTCTTGGTTTCATCCCAAACCTCCTTGCGGCTATCGCGGGCG
>NNCB01001629.1:0-10091 GCA_002317545.1 Scenedesmus quadricauda | reverse complement strand
CGCGCGGTTTTCCGGCCCGCCGCTGCGGCGCCGCAGCCGGCGCCCGCGCCGCGCCTGGCGCGGCCGCGCTGTCCAGCCGCTGGCTGGCGCTGGCGACGCGGCGAGGGCGCGACCTCGTTTTCGTCACGATGAATTGCGCCTGTTGTGCATCGATTGGCATTTGTCCGCCTATGGCCGCGCCTCCGTTTGCGGCCCGACGCGCGCCGCGTCGACGGCACTGCTCTACCAGTCCTCGATTAGGCGGCGTTGGCGCCGAGCTGGGAGGATTGCGCAAACTGCTTCAGGAGACTGTCCACGTCTGGCGTATCGGGCTCGTAGTAATGGGCAAACGCCTGATCCGGAAGGGCTTTCCTGCCCCGGGGATCAGGCGGATCGGTGACTGCGCATTATAGCCGCAGCCCATGCCGCGGCGCATCATGCTTTGGGCGCAGAGGCCCGCGCCGACAGCCTTGTCGTTCGCAGCATATTGGAACGGATCGTCGACCAGCGGCCGGGCCTCAAAATCTGTGCATCGGTGGCGTCGGCGCAGGACGCGCTCGAGTATCTGGGGGAGCGCCCCACACCAGCACCAGGGCCGGCCCCGCCGGCAACCGTGGCAGGACACGGGACGCCTGTGATTGCGGACGCCCTTGGTGCTATGCCTTCGACTGCCTACTGCCTGGGCAATAGCCTCAGCTTTTTTCCCAGATGAGACTATGTTGGCATTTTCCTAGACAAGTTGTTGCTTGAGTGGCGAGCTCGTGTGCTCTGCCCTGTCACACAAACACTGAGGCCTAGTGATTGATGTCTTTATCTGTTGTTCTCCAACCATTACCGAGAAACGTTTTCTCATTAAGTACTACCAGAAGCTCCGCGCTTGGTGTTACAAACCTGGTGTTGAAGAAAAACGATCTATTCAATACCTGATCCGGGAACACCGTTGCGATCGATCAATCTATGTTGTTCGCTCCGAAGACAGACTGATGTGCTTTCCATCTGATGCCGCATTGACCGGATGAGAATCGACCCTTGTCAGCTGCCGTGCAATCCCACGTTCGCCCCTTCGGACGCAGCGTTCGGGGGGGCGCTTGTCCCCACGCGCACCGATGCCGTCGCGACAATAAAAGCCCGGTCCGACATCGAGGCGCGGGGATAGAGACCGGGATAGCGCGGATCGTCGAACGCGCTTACCAATCCTGCCGCCTTGGGATCGGCCATCCCGCTGGCAGGGCGGAAGCAATCGGTCCTGTCATTATTCCCGCCCGTCACGCGCGCCAATATCGCCCGGTCGGCGTTGGTGCCATCGAACGACGGCGACGCAATGACGAGCGCATCATATATGCCCCGCACTTGCAAACGGGCGCCCTGCGCTGCCGGCGCGTGCCGTGCTCTTGCTTTAGGGTCCGAGGCCGGCAGGCCTGGCTGCACAACTCCTTCGAACGCGACGGCCGCCTCCATCTCCCGCATGCAAGCCATAAGATGCTTAACCGGCGGGCACCTCAACGCATTTGATCCCAACCCCGCTCAAGTTGCCCGGACCGCCAGCCCTCCCCATCCCAGCACTGCGCCCGGACGCCGTGCGCCCGCGCCAGAGCAAAACAGCACAACTCCCTCCTCGGCTTCGAATAATGAAAGTGTCTCAGACGGTGCCGGCGCGCAAGCCGCACCTGCCCGCCTTGGCGCAGCCTCAATTTACTTTGCACGGGTGCTGCGCCTCGTGCGGGTAGGCCCTAACGATACTCCATCCTTTGCTGCATTCTAACGTTCATCTGCACTTGGGATAGCCCCTTCCGCCGTGACCCGTCATTCTTTTGCACTTGGGAGGGACCTGCTTTTAGGGTTGTGTTAACCTGCGCCCTTTTGCTGCCGCCCGTTTGGGCCTGACCGCGGCTCTTATCTAGGCGATCAGGATCACCCTGCACTTCGTTTGCCGGCCAATCTCATTTGGCGGACTGAGCTCCCAACGCATGCTGCCGCGACGCCTGCGTGGGCCACTCCTTTAGCGGCCGACCACGTGGTGGCGCCGCGCTGCCGCCCGTGGGCAAACACCTGCCTGGCTTTGCGAGGAAGCCCCGTGGCAGCGTGAATTGGCCGGCAAACAAGGCGACGAGCAGTGGGGCCGCAAGGGGCCGTTGCAGGCCGCCCGCAAGGCGCGTTTCAGCGCCCCCGCGCGCACAGGCGAGCGCCGGCTACGCGCAGGGCGGGCACACGACCAGCGGCAGCGACCAGACCAACTGCTCAACTGACTGCTTGCCGCCGCCGCCCCGGCCGCCCCTGGCGGGCACCCCGAGCGTGAGCTCGAACCGCAGCGCCCATCGGTGCGCGACCAGCGGCGTGCGGAACGAGGGGTGCGCGTTCGGCGGTATTGAGAACGTGAACTGGCCTGTCAGCAGGTGGCCGTCGTCTGCTGCTGCTCGAGTAGAGCGTGCGCGTGGCGCAGACGGCGCCGGCGGCGGGGCCGTCGGCGCCGGGCGGCGTGGCGGGCGGCTTGGCGGCGCGGTGGGCGTGGGCGGGCTGCACCTCCTCCTCTGACTGCAGCAGGGCAACCACCTTCGGCGGGAAGATTGGAAGATTGTATTGACCATCTGTGGAGGGGTGTCGTCATCAATATGCGGCGTGGCAGCGGCGAGGTGAGGGATGAGGATGCGCGTTCGTGTGGGGAGGGGCGGAGGATGGCGGGGCGCAGTGGGAGATATGGGCCATATAAGGATGATCGCCAAGACGCAAGCGATGGAATAGACATGGGAACGCGTGGCCGCTGTCAGCCGCGCTGGGCAGGCCGCTCTTTAGGGCGCCCAGGCGCGCGACGACCCAGTGGGTGCACGACCAGGCGCCGGCCCCCGGCGCCGCGGCGATGCCCCGCACCTGCAGGCACGACGGCTGCGTCGCAGGGTCGGCCGCAGGCCCGTGGGCGGCCCGCAGGTCTAAGAACACGCCCAGGGTGGCGCCCGGCTGGAGGGGCGTGTCCATCGGCGGCTGCAGCGTGACTCGGACCAACGGGCGGTCGCCAGCCCTGGGGTGGGGGAGGGTGGCGGCGGCGGTGGCCGTGTCGGTGGTGGAGGTGCCGGATTGCGTGCGCGTGTGCTTTGTGAGATAGCGAGCGCATCCGACAGCGAGAGGAAGAGAGGGCAGGCGCGCTACAGAGAGAGTCATACGTGTGAGTGTGTTTGTGTGGGTGGGTGGCTGTCAGGGGTTTAATTGGCGCCTATTCGGGTCGTTCCGACCCAGTGAAACCCAGTGCGGCGATTTGATTTTGGGGGTGTAAAGGGGGTAAATTTCGCTTGTCACCCAAACAGGCGGTACCCCCATGGCTCTCAAAGAACTCGAAGTTAAATATGCGGCCAAGCGTCAGAAGTCATATAAACTGTCCGATGGTGGCGGTCTGCACCTGCTCGTGCAGCCATCAGGTTCGAAGCTCTGCGCGGCACCATGCTGGCGCGCTGCGCAGCGTCAGCTCCCGCCGCTGGAGCCCGCGTGGGCGGTCGAGTCAGCCAGGTAATCGTCAGCTTCCCCTTGTTCTGCTAGGCTGGCGCTCTCCAGGCTCGGCTGCTGCAAACCCTGCTGCTGCTGCTTCTGATCTCCTCGCTGCGCCTGGTCTTGCTGCTGCAGGTCCCCCTGAGGCAGCTGCTGCTGCTGCCCTGCCGGCTGCCGAGACAGCGGCTGCAGCGACCCATCGGCGGCGATGGCAACCTCCTGCAGGAAGTTACGAAAGGGAAAGCTTCAGCGTGTGGCTCGTCGTTCCTCTGCCCACCGGGTGGGTGCCCTTACCAAGCGCCACCACTGCAGTCGGCCGCGGCAGGCCGGCAGCGGATGGCACGAAAAGCATCGCGCAACCTGCATGGCGCTGCGCTGCGCCACCGACAGCGGGGAGCGCTCGCGCAGGCATCGTCGGGCCGGAGAAGCCCCACTGCCATGGCGCGCACGTCCTGCACCCCCAGCCGGTACTCCAGCAAATCAGGCTCCGGCTGGTGGTCCGCCCCCTCAGCTGCCGCCGCCGCAGCAGCTGCCGCCGCCGCCGCCGCTGCAAACGCCGCGCCCTGCGCGCCCTGCAGGCTGCCCGCCGCCGCCAGCGCCGCCGCCGTCGGCGTCGCCGCGCTCGGGATGGAGCCTGAGAGGCCCATGCTGGCGCGACGCCCGTCGATCCGGCCGCTGCGCCGCCGGCGGGGCGCTCGGCCTTGGCCACACCAACAAGAGGCAGGCGGCCTGAACGGCCACGGGCGCGGCGCCGCTGCCGGGGCCTGCGGCCGAATCAGCGGCGAGGCATTGGTTGCGCGACATGGCTAAGAGCAACCCGACATGGCCAACGACCCTCCCACACGGCCGCCTCTGGGTCAACCACCGCAGCTGCGCGCCGCTGGCCGCCGTCGGCCCAGCAGCGGCGTGGCGGCTGCTTCGTATTGGCAAGGTGCGACTCCGCATCCTAGACTGGTGACTGTGCGTGCGAGATCGCGCCCGCCGTGCGCCGCTCACCCGCAACAGTGCCCCTGGCCGTGACTTGGCATAGGTAGTGCACCGCGCTGCCCTTGAAAGCGGGGGGATGCGCGAGGGCAGCCGGAACCTGGCGCGGCGCGCGTGAGCCGGGGAGTGCAAAGGGCGCCTGAACTGAGCTGCGGGGGGG
Organism: Scenedesmus quadricauda; assembly: GCA_002317545.1. Taxonomy (NCBI): domain Eukaryota; kingdom Viridiplantae; phylum Chlorophyta; class Chlorophyceae; order Sphaeropleales; family Scenedesmaceae; genus Scenedesmus; species Scenedesmus quadricauda. The sequence continues at coordinate 5,494 of NNCB01001629.1, read as the reverse complement.
CGTGCACATGCACGCCGACGCCCGTCTCGTCAGGTGCGACCTGACGTGGCACGTGCGTGCTGCCGGTCAGCGCGACGGTCCCAGGATCATGCACGCCTCAGGGATTTTCGCAAAAGCTCGTGCCGGGCAGAAACCCGCCAACACCTATTTAGGGTCCCGGTCGCCTTCGCTCAAGAGAATTGCTCGACTTTCGTTGCGAGCGCCTCGAGCCGGTCCGCGATCTGCAGCGGCACCGGTTCGGGTAAACACCATGCGCAACGCGCTGAGAGGGCCAGGGCGGGCACAGATGGGGGGCAGCCGTCCGCGCGAGACTCCGTGAGAGGCCACGAGGCTGGGGGGCTGGGGGGTCCCCAAGAGTGCTGCCCCACGCACGCTGCAAGTGGGTCCGCATGCGATCCCTTGGTCACCTGTGGACCGGCAGCTGCGGGTGGACGCAGTGCGACCCAGCCGGGATCGACTCGCTGCGAGCCACAGCATTCGATGGACAGCGTGACCCTGCCTGCGTCGCCCGCGTCGGCTTCGCCGCCGCCAGCGCCCCCATCCGCCGCCCGCTGGGCCTGATCAAGGGGATCGTGATCAGTGTCATGTAGCGTTTAGCAAAGCATTCTCTGCATTCACGTTCTACGCACCTTGACCAAGATCTTCACAATTTCCCACGGGTATTAGCAATCGTCTGTAGCATATCAGGTATATGTGGGGCGATTTTCGGCTTCTCCAGGCAAACGGTCGCATCAATGTTCACGATATTATAGCCATGCTCTTTGATGAGGTTGTGGGTGCGCTTTAAAAGGATCTTACTGTCAATACCTTTAAGACTGTCATCTGTATTGGGGAAATGTTTTCCGATATCACCCAGGGCGGCTGCGCCCAATAAAGCATCACAAATGGCATGTACGGCAGCACTGTCGCTTGCCCTGCTCGTGGTGGCGCTGGACAGGCAATCTCTTGTGTGTTATCATATACACAGAGGAGATTTCAAACGATGCATGCCGTTGATGATGGCGACGGATTGACCTGCTGCCTGCCGGCCCGATGGATCAAGCTTCCTGACAAGCACACGTGCGCCATCACTCTGGCTTTTTCAAGCTCTCGATGGTGCCGCCCGTTGCCTGGTCGTACTTACGGCTCAGACGGCCGTTCTCGCCAACTGCCGGACATACGTCGCGAGCCAGCCGTAGGACGAGGCTGAATCTCGCGGGCGCTATAGACCCGCTTGCCGCTTGCCTCAAGCATCTCTAACACTATTGCGCTGCGCATATACATCTTGCCGCACAAACCCGCTCGGCACAGGCCCACACGACAAAAGAGGCGCCATGATGCCGGGGTGAAGCCTGGTCCTCCAACACCCTGGACACAACATTGGTGAAGCCCCCCCGCATCGGTCCTCGACCTCCTGCCCACCTTGCTCTGCTCCCTCATCGCTTCGACCTGCGCCTGCGGCCCCCTCCTCGCCGCTCGCCGCCTCGTCCGCCGCCGCCTGCAGAGCCGCCTTCTCGCGAATCAACGCGTCCACCTGCCCGCGCAGCCGCGCGGCCTCGTCGCCGCCGCCGCCGTCACCGCCGCCGCCGGCCGCCTTGCTGGACGTGGCCCGGGTGTACTCGGCTTGTGGCCCTGCCTGATCGGCGGCGACACACGCGGCGGCAACGCTGAGAATGCACACGGAAGGCGAAATGGCCAGTTGCAGGGCCGCCGCCAATGATGCCGCCTGCCGCAGGCGAGAGAGCGGCTCCTGCTGACGGGCTGAACGCGCCTGCTCTCCAGCGTCGAGCACGGAAGTGCACGCGCCGGCAGCCCCGCGCCCACCTGCCTCTGCAGCACCTCCAGGTCCAGCGGCGTTGTCGGCCGCCAGCGCTCCGCAGCCAGGGCGAGCGATCAGGAACAGCAGCGCCAGGCTGGACACGCCCAGCACCAGCGCCAGGAGGGCCCGCGCTCCTCGACGTTGAGGGCCAGCGCCCTGCGCGCAGCCGGCCGGGTGTACGCTGAGTGCGTTGTGGCGTGTATTGCCTCCAGCAGAATGGAGGTCGGCACCATCATGGTCTGTGTGATGATGCGGGCGGCCTGCTGGGTTGCGTCGTCGATGCCGCCGGCAGCGCGGGCGGCTTGATCAGCGTGGATTGCCTGGGCAGTCTCACCTGTCGCCGTACTGGGATCCCTTTTTCAGGGACTCCATCACGCCATAGAGCTGGATCAGCGAGGAGACGGTCATGGCGCCCACCGCGCCGGCCACGGTCAGCACCGCCGACTTGGCGGCCGCGTTGCCACTCGCCGCGGTTAGCAGCTTGGCGACCGGCGCGGACGCGGCGCGCGGCAGCAGCAGCGCCAGGCCGATGACGGCCTGGAGCGCCAACATTACCGCCAGCGGTAGCAACACTGCCAAATCCATGGGTGCACCAGTTAAGATGGGTAAGCGAGCAGAGTTCTCCCTGCGTGGTGCAACCTCGCCGTGCAGCACAGGGCGGTGGACTTGAGTCAGCAGCGCCGCGACGCCAGCGAGCCGGGGTGGATCGAACATTGGATCATGCCACTTCGCCAAATGGATGCTGATATAAATGCGGGTTTGTGTGGCAGCGGCAACCGAACGGATCCCGCCTCGGTCTTGCCAAGTAGATCTGTGGGAACAGCACGTTGCATTCATTTCCACAGCATGTTATCCAGCATGCACATGAGTGCAGTCGTGCATGCAAGCTGGCATCTTTCCAGCTCCCGTGGTGAGGTGTCACCGCCATGTCACTCCAAGTCGAGAGCAGGGCAGGTCGTGAGCCGGGGAGGTGAGCGGCGCGTGGCGTCGGTCGCTGACCACTTCCAACCGCCTATGCTGTAGTCTGTGCCTGGTTGATGGTCACACTGTCATTGGTTTACAGGCGGACTTTCATATGGTGGAAGGGGGTCTGTTGTGTCAAGTGCCAGCGTTTTTGAGATCAAGCAGGTTTGTATTTGGCAGCAGGCGGACTGTGAAGCGCGGAATCAGCTTGCTACGTTGCCGAGTTCGGCGGAATATTGGATGGCAGCATTGACGCTCCATTCAGGAACCTGATTGAGCCGGTTGCCCTTATAGTCGCCGTTGGTGACGGTCCCCGCGAACACGCTCGTATCATATTCGTCGATATTGGTGCGCAGCACGGTCCCGCCAAAGCTGATATTGAGGTCCTGAACCGGCACCGCCGTCACCTCCAGTTCAGCCCCGACGCGCCCCCCACGAAACCAGCCCCAAAGCCGTCACTTGTGCAACTTCTCGATGTGCTCGGTCAGGATGGTCGTGCTGCGGGCGTACGCCTTGTCGAGGATGCCGCGCACCACTTCATCGATCTTGCGCGCGGTGTCGTCGGACACGCTCTTGTGCTGCGTCACCGAACGACCAAGGAACACTTCGTCCTCGTCCCGCGTAGGCAATCGGACCCAGTCGTCGCCGCCGCCGCTCCCATTGACCGCTCCATCGTGGCCCGCCCGCCGCGGATCGACCACGCCGCTGGGACGTCCGCCGCCGCCCCCGGCCCCGAACCAGCGCGGTCGCGCCAAACCCCGGCCCCGCCCCTCCCCCCTCGCTGACCTCCTCCTCCTCTCGGCCCCGTCCTCGCCGGTGCGACATCGAAGGCGACGCCGGTCGGCAGCAGCTGCCGCGCCGAGTGAGACGATCGTGGCCCGGCCAGCCGGCCTCCGCCTCGCGGCGGCCCTCCCGACATCGTGCACCGAGAAGACGGCATGACGGCAGCAGCAGGGCCTCGCGGGCGTGCGGATGGTCGGCGCGCGGACGGGGCTCGTCCTGGCTCAGGCAAGCGTCCACAGAGCGTGAGAGTACCGATCCTCCGTGGCTCGAGCAGAGCAGGCAGCCGAGCGCGTCCAGCCGTTTGACCAACGGCACCAACGGCGCCGCCGCGTCCCGCACCTTCTCTAGCAGGTCCTGGAGTGCTGCTGCAGCTGGCTATCCGACCCCCTGAGATAACAGCTGCCGCCGCGCTGCCGCCAGGTCATCCGCCCCCGCACCGGCGTCTCCTCTATTCCGCTGTCGCCGCCGCCCCGCCGTCCTCGTCAGCGTCGTCGCCGAGGCCGTTGAGCTCGCCTCGCCCGCCAGCGGGCGGCTGCCGCGCGGCTGGCGTCCGGCCGCCACGGCCCTCCAAGCCTGGACCCGTCGCTGAGCCGTGATCTGAGTCGTCGTCGCCGCCCGGTGAGCCGCCGAGGAAGCCGAGCAGCCCCATGGACACACCTGAGTGGCAGACGCGCACTGGCTTACACCACAGCAAGCGTCCGTATGCAGTAAAAGTTAAGGAGAAGGCCCTGCCATCGCCGCATCCTCCTCTCCCCTACGCCCAAGCTCCGTTACCGATGCGGCCCTGTTTTCATCCAAAACCCAACTAGCTTCGCAAGCGCCTCGGCATCTGCCCGTCTGCGCCTCCATCTCCGCTGCGTTTTGAAAGTACCTGGCAAAACCTGGGGCGGAATCGGCGACTGGGTGGCACTGCCGCCAAAACGGGTCAGACGCGCTTGTGACCTCAAGTGGGGCACGGCACGGTACCCGGGCTGTCCATAATAGTCAACGGCGGCAGTACCAACCTCTGTACCACCCGTGCAACACTCGGTCATCGTGGAGATCCGGCGGTGGCTTCCAGCATCAGCACCAAAGGCAGCGTCGATGCTGAGTACCCAGGCCGCTGCACCCTCCGCTACACGCCAAGCGGAAAGTTTGAGTGGTCAGGCGTGCGGCGGCGGCGTTGCGTTGTGAGGGTCCTGGGGGTGTGTGGGCCACGGCGTCGATGAATGCTCCACTGTCTGCAAGTCGACGTGGTACATGTGCGTGTGTACATGTGTGTGCGTGCGTGCGTGCGTGCGTGTGTGTCTGTGCATTAGGGTTGTGTGTGTCGTATGGTGTCTACACGCGCGTTGAGCGTGTGCACCTGCCTGCGAGTGATTGTGTGTGTATGTGGGTTTGTGCGCGGACGTGTGCAAAGACGGTCGTGAGGACACTGGTGGCAGGCGGTTGCAAGGCTGAATGCATCAACATGCAAAAACCTCGGCACCTTGCGACTGCAGCTACAGCTCGAAGCATGAGGCAGTCAGGCCCGTGGCCGTGCCGATGTGTGCTTTAGCCAGGGGCACTGCTGCACGCCGCCCTATTGGTGCCCACGGCTCACCCTGGGTCGTTAGGTACCGGTTGTCGTTGTGCGGAGCAGCGGGCATGGCGCTGAACGATGGGGAACGGTTCCTGATGCCGCCGGACGGCTGGTGCTCTGTGATGCTGCCGTCATATAGCGCCATACCCCTGCGGTGCGGGCCGCGCTGGCGGGACAGTCGAGAGGGGCAGGGCGATCATTTCGTGCGTCGTTCATTTCGGGCTATGCAAGGGGGAAGCGAGGGTAGGGAGGGCGCTTCCCCCTTGCACGCGGGATCGGCCGGGGGGCTAGAGGCCGACCCGCAGGCTCGCACGGAACGCCCAGCCGATATGGCTGCCTGTGCCTCCTCGCCGGCCACTTGCAGGCCCTGACCCTGCCTGCCGCCCGGC
>NNCB01001628.1:0-10095 GCA_002317545.1 Scenedesmus quadricauda | reverse complement strand
GTGGTGGGGGGTGGGGTAGTGGGTCATCATGTGTCCTGACAGGGGGTTCGGGCGGGTCCGGCCGGCCGGACGCCGGGGCGCCCCGGCCACCGTCAACCACGACTTGCGATGGGAGTCGGCGCCGCACGACTGCGGCGTGTCGGGCCTGCCATCCCCCATTGTGAACACAGCAGCCGATGGTGACGGATCGCCAGCGCTCCTGCTCCTGCATCCATCCAGTTCCATGCGCCGCGGGGCGCCGGGCCGCCGATGTGAGCCTGTGCCGGGTAGTACAGGATTCCCTGGCTTCGGGCCCCACCTTGCCGGCATCGATGTGGGCCATGATACCGATGTTGCGGTAGCGATCGAGCGGTCACTCGCGCTCAGCATCGGCTGCGGGGCAGCGGCGCGGCAGGGCGGGATCGGACGGGGCCGGGGGAGGGCGGCGCCGCAGCAGCGCGGCGCGGCGGGCGGGCGCGGCGCCACACGGGAGGCAGCGCGCACCTTTGGCTCACCGCGCCTGCAAGCATCGAGGCGTCATAGCCACAAACGGGGAGCGGTCCGGCGACGAACCGCCCCTTTTTGTTGCACGTTGCACTGCACAACAATTGAGCAGGCTTGCCGCAAATTTAGGCCTTCCCAACATGACTTAATGTGGCATTCATTGGCGTCAGAGCACGTTAGCCGGGGCGGCAATCGACCCACGGGCCACGGGGGCGACAGGCGCGGACCGCGCAGCCACCAGGGACGAGTCCCTGGCGACGCCCGAAGCCTGAACGCGGCTGGCGGTAAAAGAAGCCATTTGTCGACGTCTGAAGTCATGGCAGGAAAGGTACGCAATGCTGAGGGCCGCAGCCTGAGCCCGATGCAGCAATGCAGTCGCCGATTGAAATTGCTGGTCCCGACAGCACGTCTTTGCGTATCCATCCGCCGGCCCGTTCACAAACGCTCAAATGGACCATGGTGTTCATGGCCAACGGCCCTTGATCTGCCGCGCCGGGAGCACCGCGTCCTGCTCGGCTTCTGGCGCGGTAAACGGCTGATCTTGAGCCGCGGATCAAGGCGAGCGGCAAATATGAGCTCGGCAATCTGGTCATGACCGAAGCGCGTCTACCAATGAGTTTGCTTCGGTTAGAGTGCTGAAACATGCAATGCGCGTCAGGCTGGCTCTTACGTTTGCGACAGACGGGCGCACAGCAGTGCTGCGCGCGGCCAGCATGCTGGCACTCTTGTGCCCCCCTCCACTCGAGCAGCACGGCAGCCGCAACGACAGCGCTGCATCGAACACTGCCAAGGCCGGCAGACGCTGCAGTCACGCCGCGCTTCCGCCAACCCTGCTGCATGCGTCCTGGGCAGGTTCGGGCAGGACTGCTCATACACCGAAGGGACTGACAGCAAGCCTGCTGGGCACGCGTTGGGTGCGCGGCCCGCTCACCGCGCGAGCAAAGTCCCCGCAGATGCCAACATGCAATGCGGCGTGATTGCCGCCGCAATCGGAGCCAGTGAGCTCATCCAAAAGGTTCGAACACTGCCCTGTCAGGCGGCGAGCAGCATCGACCCCTCCGCCCGGGCGCCTTCAGTGTTTGCTGCTGCCGACCTTTGCGGACGCCGCCGACAAGGCTGCCGGGGACACGATGCGGCGGGATGGCGCCGCGGCGATGGGGGTCGGGTTGGGGAGGGAGGGCCCGTTGCACTGTCGGCAGTGGATTGAGGGGGTTGGCTTGCGGCATGTCGGTCCGAAGTGTTGTGAGGATATGGGGCAGATGTCAGAGCGTTTCGGTGGCCCTGAGGGTCGCCTGTGACTGTCGAGCCTACCGCTGCCGCGCTCGAGGCCGCGATCCAGCGCAACTCGACGCCGACGAGCGGCTCAAGACGCGGTCGCTAGCCTGGTCTCGGTTCCTGGTTTCCCGGCGTGTTCACGGTGGCGTCCGGCTGCAACGCGCACAAGTCGGGCCGTGTGCCGTCGGCCTACACGACGATGACGGCGTCCATATCGCCGTGCGACCTCAACCGTGTGCAAGTTGACGGTTGACCCAGCCTGACGACCACCAGCAGCGCGCGCCGGTTCCGAGTAGAACTCGAGGCCCACCGACCTGCCTTGAAAGTCCCTCCGCCACCTCAGCAGGCCAAGCCTCGAGTGCACGGGTGCTGCTGCCACTGCCCACACTCACAACTCAGGCTGCCGCATGCTCAGCTCATATGAAGCCACGCCCGCCGGGTTACTTCTCATGCTGCCACAGTAGCCCTGTGATCAACCGCCGTGCTGCCATTCAAAGCCCTGAGCAGTTTGCAGCTGCTGAGCAACTATTTACCAGGCATGCACTGCAGTGCGCCTCAAAACACCAAAGCAGGAAACAGCGAAAATCGCTTAACTCCTGAAGATGAAGACCTTGCCTGGTAGTTTAGTAGACACGCCGGATAGGGGAGATCGCGCCTCACGATGAAGACGCGGACTGCCGCGTACTGCTGGTACGGCCTGGGACTGTCTGCCTGTGCGGCCAACATGCCGCAGCAGCACGATCATGCAGCAGCGGCAGCAACAGCCGCTGTCGCTCTCCTGCCTCGGGCACGCAACATCTGTCGGCGCCCGCGAGCCGCCGACCCGAGCAACCACGGCGGCACAAGCCGTGTACATTCGTCCGAGACAGCGCACGCGCGACCGGCTGGCGACACCACGGCGCGGCTGCTCAGTGCCCTTCCGACGTCCCTCGACTCCCCCGGCCGCACTCATGAACGAGCAGCGTCGCAGTGGCGGCAGCTGCCGGGCCGTTTGAAGGACTGGCAGGGACGGCGGATCTTGGGCGTGACCGCGGGCCGCCGGGGCATCGCCCTGGCCAGGCGGATGCCCGCAGGGTGGCACCGGTGCCGCCTGCCGCCACCGCCGATGCCGCGGGGTGGGGGGCCGCCGTGGTGGGGCGGCCCGAAGCCACCGGGCGCAGGCGCGATTGGGGGTTGTGTTGATGCGGGGGGCCGAAGTGGTGTGGCGGTCGCTGCTGCTGCCGTTGCTGCTGCGATGGGCCCTGCAACGGATGCTGCACAGGTGTGTAGCCGGGCTGACCCGGCGGCGCTCCAAGCGCTGGAGCTGCGGCTGCGGCAGTTGCTGCTGCGGCTCTGCGACGGAATGGCGGCGCCGCGGGCCGCGGCGGCGCGATGAACTTGGGCAGCCACAGCTTGCGCAGGCGCCGCGCCGGGCGCCGGCCGCAGCGCAGGACCGAGTGAGCGCCCGGCGCCGCCAGGCCCGCGGGTGGCGTTGCGGATGCTGTCGCCTGCGGCAGAATGCTAGCGAGGCTGCTCAACACCGCCTGCAGCCCCGGCGGCGGCGCAGCGGCGGGCGCGGGCGCAGGCGCGGGGACGGGCACGGGCGCGGGCGCTGGTGCGGGTGCAGGCGCGGGCGCGGGCTGCACTCGGTGGCCATGCCGCCGTGCGCGGCAGGATGCACCACGTAGCCGCCGCCCGCGAGCTGAACCGCCGGCTGCTGCTGCTGCTGCTGCTGCTGCAGCGGCTGGGCTGCGGCGCGCCGGTCGGCACGGCCACCGGCGCGGGGGCGGCCGCCGGCGCCGGCTCCCACGGGATGACCACGGCAGGCGCGCCGGCCGCGGCGGCGCCGCGGCCGCGGAGGTGCTCCGGCGGCTCTGAAGGGGTCGACGGCGCCGGGAAGACGGCCGCCGTCGCGGGGCGGCCGGCGGCCAGCTGCTGCAGGCGCGGCGCCTCTGACGAGTCCTCGCCCGCCGCGACCCCCCAGTCGGCGCAGAGGGCGACAGGCGGCGCTGGCACCCAGGCGACTGAGGGGGCGACCGCGGCGACGGCGGCGCGCATGCGGCGGGCGTTGTCGTGGAGCTGCTGCTGCTGCTGCTGCTGCTGCTGCTGCTGCTGCTGCTGCTGCTGCAGGTGCTGCTGGTGGTGCTGCTGCTGGTGCTGCTCTGTGTGGTGCATCTGCGGGTGAGATGCGCGGGGTGCAGGGTTGAGACGCCGCGTGGCAAAATGGGTGCATACGTGTGTGTGTGTGTGTTTGTGTGTGTGTGAGAGAGTGTGTGTGTGTGTGTTGTGTGTGCCATTATCCTCGATCGCCGCGATCAGCAGCCCCTTGGCGTCATAGGGGTTCGAAGGGATCACCGTCTTCACGCCGCAGATGTGCGTCATGATGCTTTCGGGCGACTGGCTGTGCGTCTGCCCGCCGAAAATGCCTCCCCCAAAGGGAGTACGCACCGTCATCGGGCAGATGAAATCATTCGCCGAACGATAGCGCAGCCGCGCCGCCTCGCTGACAAGCTGGGCACGCGTCACCGATTCCGACAGTCCTCTTCCGTGTAGAGAGAGTCCCCGCGCGCCTGGGGTGTGCATGCGTGTTTGCGTGTATTGTGTGTGTGTGCGTGTGTGTGTGGTGTGTCTGTCAGGGAGCAAGAGAGAGTCCAGCATGCCTGCCTGTGTGTGTGTATGTGTGAGAGAGAGAGAGCGCAAGGAGCATGCCTGCCTGCTGGACTTGGCTGACCACAGCGCCGACAGCCGCCATGCAAACGTGTGGCATGGCGGGGGCCAATGCTCGCTTTCGATAGGAGGCCAGCACAAGTGTGCATGCACACTGATGCTGATGAGGACCCCTGCATTGCGAACATCCATCCTCTTGCATCGCAGACACATATATACACACAAGCACATGCGTGCGCGCGCACGCGTGCACGCACACGCCTGTGTGCACGCGCGCATGCAGCGGTCAATGGGGACGCACGCACCTGCTGGGGCGCATCGTCCTTCCGGAACCACCTCACATTCACCAGCCGCATGTCCGCCTGCCAGCTCACGCGCTTCCCGATGCCCGCCTTGCGGCGAGGCGCCTGATCCGCCTCCGGTACCTGCGCTGCCGCGCGCTGCGCGCGCAGGGCCGCGCCGGTCAGCGCGGGCGCCGCCAGCAGGCGCGCGGTCACGGAGCTGGGGGCGCCGATGCGGCTGACCCCGCCGATGCGCGTCACGCCCGCCGCGCCGGCGGCGGCGGCGGCCGGCGGGGCGCCGGCGCCAGGGCGCGCTGCAGAGTTGCCAAAGCCGGGCCGCGCCGGACGGGCGCCGATGCGGGCCATGCCAGAATTTGCTGCTGAGGCAGGGGCTTGGTGCTGCTCCTGGTTTGCTTTCTGTAACAACAATTGAAGATCCACGCCGCTGCCGTCCTCCCACACGACGATTCCGCCGACACGCCCTCCTGCTGCCCCTGCGGCGTCGGCGGCTGCTGCCGCCCCGCGCCGACCGCCGCCGGCGCCCAGCCGTTGCCGCCGCCGCCGCGGCCAGCTGGCCGACTCGCCGCGTCATCGTTTACCCGCCCGTCGCCGGAATGGCGCGGTGGTCGCGGGGGCGTTAGGGAGGCGATATTGACTAGCGCCGCCTGTGGCTTCACACGGCCGGGCACGCACCCCTGCTCCCTTTCAAGCCGACCCCCGTCGGCACTCAGGCAAGCCCCAGGCGCACACCGCCGCTCGCCGCACCTTGGGGGGCTGCGGCTGCACCGCCGGCTTGGGTTTAGGCACGGCCGGTTTAGAACAGGTCGTTTTCAAGACAGCAGGTGAATGCTGTCGCCGAGCCCGCAGCAGACGCTGGACGGAGTTCCTGCCGCCTGCCCCGGCTGCTGCCTTCGCTGCGATGGTGGTTTCCTCCGTCGCTGCTGGTGAGCATCGACTGTCGATCGATTGCTGAAGAATTATGCGATCGATTGCACATTGTCAAGCGAGCTGAATCTCGGTTAGCTCCCACTCGCGATGGGGTAAGCAGCAGGGGAGGGGTTGGGAGTGGCGGGGCCATGGGGCGGTCCAGGGCCTAGTTCGGTGCGCCTAGATGGTCGATGCTATTACACCATCGTGATCAGGGAAATTCGATCTTTGGGATTCCGCTATCTTTCCAACGCCAAGGGATCGCATGAAAAGTGGGCGCAATGACGCGGGGCGGTGTTGGTCGTCCCTCGCAACATGTTCAGCCGCCACACTGCAAATGCCATGTTATCACCGGCGCCTTTGGCGCGGCGGGGCGCCCGCCATCCTCGGTGCGCTGACCGCGCTCGATGGAATCAACGATCGCGGTACGACCAACGATCGTTATTTCCAGAACGGCACCAACTGGGCGCTGTTTACGCACAATATCGTGCACATCACCGACAAGCTCGATCTGACCCTGGGCGTTCGTTACACGAACGACAAAAAGAAGTTCAGCGCGACCTTCGGCAACGACAACACCGGCTGTACCACGGTTCAGGGGCTGGTCGGCGGCTTTACCGGGGTTCCGGCACTTGCGGCGGTGACGCAAGGCCTGATCGGCGCCTTACCAGGGCGTTCCAGCACTTGCGGCGGTGACGCAAGGCCTGATCGGGCTTGCTGTCAGGGCAATCGCCGCCGAGCTGCAATGGGGCCGCAGCGTCCAAGCATGCGCGCCTGGTCCCAAGCTCAGGGCTGCAGCGGTGCGCTGAAGGCGGCGCCGCGGCGCACACCCAAGGCCCGCGGGACCGCAGCGCCTACGGGTGCCGCTGCGGGACGCTGCGCCCGTGCAGGAGCGCCGATCGCTGCGGCAACCGGCCTCGAAGCGAGCGTTGCTGGCACAGCAGCAGGGCTTGGCAGGCGCGGCAAGCAGCAGCGGCACGGGGTACAGCGTGGGCGGCGCTTCACTGACAGCCGGGGTGCTCACGGGTGGGGCGCAGTGCCTCCTGGCCAGCGCGTCGCGTGCCAGCACCCAGGGAATTTAGGGCTGACTGCGGCTGCCATCTCAGGGTCTTGGGCTGAGGGCGCCAGACCTGCGGCGCTATGCCAAGCACACAACAAACTCGTGCGCGTGCGCTCAACGCGACAACACTCCAGGCCGAGACAACCCCAGCGGCTCGACGACTATACGCTCGTCGACCTGCGCGCCGAGTTCGCGCTGTCGGACGAGGTGAAGCTCTTCGCGCGCGCCGAAAATATCTTCGACGAGCAATATATGACCGCGTTCCGTTATGGCTCGCTTGGCCGCAGCATCGACCGCCCGCCGGGGCCGCTTCGGCGGCCCCACTGCCGCAACGCGCGCTGGTCGGCGGGTCAACGCACGGCGGTGCAGCGGCCTCGACCGCGCGCATCAGGGTGCTTCCACGCCGCCGACGGCTATCGTGAAGGGGCTCGCTTGGGAACGCCATGTCGACCGGCAGGCGCGCCACTGCCTTGACACGTCCACTATCAGCGCCGCCGCCTCCTTGCTGCCATCCGCGGCCCTCGGCCGCGCCTCGGCGAGCCACCCCGCGAGCGCGTCCGCGCCGCCGGCGGCCATGAAAGCTGCGAGCCCGCGCTCGCGCGTGAGGCCGAGGACGAGCAGCGCGAGCCGCCGGCTGCCGGCCGTCGTGAAGCGCGGCAGCTGCGCGACGAGCGCGGGGGCGTCGGCGGGGCGGACGCCGCCGGATGGTCGATCAGGGACGCCAAGATGCCCTCATACGCCGCCAGCGACTCGGGGGCAGCCGGGGGCGCCGGCGCCGGCTTGGGCTGCACGCTTGGCCTGGGCGCGCTCGATCTGCTGCTGCTGCTGGGGTGTCGGACGCAGAGCAGCTGACCAAGCAGGCCGCGGCGCGCGGTGTGCCGACGGCGGCCTGGGCGTTGTTCCGTCGCGGTGCACCCGTCGATGTTGCGCGTTGCCCTCCGGGGCCGGGGGGAGGCGTTCTGCCCGCCCTGGTCCTGCTCTTGCTGCCTGCGGATCTTCTGGTCGTACTCCCGCGCCGCGGATCACGCCGGCTGCATCGGCGGTTGAGGCAGGTGTGGCACTTGCCGCCGCGGTCGCTTCTGTCGAGCGCGGGTAGTGCGACGGCCGCCGCGTGCGGCGCTTGACGCCGGCGGCGCCGTCAGCGGCGCTGCCGCCGCCGTCGCTGCTGCCGGAGCGCCGCCGGCGCTTCGCGAGGCGGGAGCCGGCATCGTTGTCGTCGTCATCGGCGGAGGAGCTCTCATCGGATGAGTCACTGCCGGAGCCGGATGACGACGAGCTTGTGCTGGAGGCGCCATTGGCAGCGTCGTTGCCGGAGGCGTCTGTCGCGACCCCTACGTCGGAGGCTGGCGCGCCGCGAACATGGGTTGGATTTGCACTGGGACTCGAGTGATCTGCCAGGGTCTGCAGGTGGCGAGTGACGGTGCCCAACAATTGCGGGCGCCGCGTCACAGCAGAGCATAGCCCTCAGTGGATCGCAACCGCATGCACCAGATGTGCCCCTACGCAGTGGCTTGTGTGGCAAAGTGCCTTGCCGGCCCTATACTGAGTTATAGGCGAGGCGATGCTTGCGTGCGGTGTACGGCGATCGCGGTGCGCCAGATCGCTACGCACGGCAATCGTGATCGTTCGTTTCTGGGTCCTACCGACCTTGTGTGCGCTGTTTGGATTCCTGGACCTGCACGATGCTCTGCCGCTGGGCGAAGCGCACAGATAGGGGCTCCTCGTCGTCCGTGCTGTCCGAGTCCCCTGGGCTCATCGGCTCATCCAACATAGGGTCCCGTTGGCTGGCATGCGATGCCACGATACAAAAACGCTTCACACGCAGCACGCGGTCAGGCGGACGAGGCGCAGCCGCGCATCAGACATCAAGACCGGAGCCACCGCAGCCGTTTGCGGCGCGCAAGGTCCCCGCCTGGCGCTTCCGTTTGAGAAGCTTGATTGTTCAAGACCGCAGGGATCACAGCACAGCGTAGCCCGGGTAGCGGTAGAAATACCGGAGCATCTTATTCCGGCGTTTAAGCCTGCTAAGGAATTCGTTCATAACATCAAAGAGAACGGTAAGGCCGCGACCAGCGAGGACGGTTCCATTTAACACGGAAAAAAATTTTTACTAAGACCTTATGGCGCTATTTTTGATTAATAGCGCCATAATATTTTATTAATAGCTGTTTGTAGTCGTAGGACACGCTTGGCGGCGGCGGCAATCGCGGAGTGAGACGGTTTTGCTGCTTCGAGCAGGGGGCCTCGGTCAGGCCTTTCTCCCCCTCCATGCTTTGGGCCTCCTTGCATGCACTCGCAGAGGGTCGCGCTGCATGCGGCTGCACTGCCGCGCCAGTGCACAAACGGTTTGCTGGCCTCCTACTGGTGCAGCCCTGCGCTACATGGGTGCCGTCACCTGGTGCTGGTTTGACCTACCGCTGAGGTCAGCAACTATTCGAAATGCACACAGTCCGAAGCTACAGTATGAACGCGGTGGGCACGGGTTGAGGCAGCACACGATTATAGAAAAAAAGGATTAAGGAAAAGGGGTGTTGCAGCCAGTATGTGATGCAAGCCAGCACGTGTCTCTGAAGCCAGTATGACAACGATAGGGGAATTGCAATGAATCGAACTGCCGGACCTGGGCCAGTGTCAATAACAGTCGACAGACATGCTCACACGTCAGGTGCACATTGCATGATGCCGCCGCTACCGGTCCGGCACCAGATGGGCGGCAATATTCAGCGCGGGGACCGCCGCTGCAGAGCAATGGGGCAGGTGCACCCTCTAGCCATCGCCTCCAGGTGATCTACCGGATTATATAAATCTTTACCCCGGTGAAACCTATTACCTGCAGCCTGGTACTAATGCAGTCTTCTTCCATTGGTTCCCAACCGACCTGCACGAAGCCTGCTTCATCACAAGGCCTGCTCGTCATTGGCGATAGTACGCAGGCATCCCCCGCAGAACGCCGTATTGGACGTGAGCGCTCAAGGGACGCGCCCTATCTGGGCGAGCTGATGCACTCCCGCGTGTGCCTGGAACTCCGGCACGCGACCCGTGGCCAAGCCCATTCAACGAGCTGTAGCCTCAGGCGCAGCAAGCAGCACTGATCGCTAGCGCGCGCACACCCACCCAGCTCGCGCGGCCACGCTGGCTGCGCACGCGCCGACGTGGTCGCGTGACGTGCGCTGGCCTGCCCGTTTGCCGCCCTCAAATCTCCTCAGGTCGCGCATCGCTCCGGGCTGTATTGGCTGGGAGCCGGGTTGTGCTCGTGCAAGGGCGGGGGCGCATTCATAGGCGGCGCGCACGGATCCGCGAATAGTCCGCGCAGCCTGCCGCTCCGCCACGACTCGGAACCCATCCGCGCTGCCTCGATAGGCGGCGGCGCGATCGCGACTGGCGGCTGGCGCCCGGCGCCGGGGCTGCTATGGGCGGGGCGGG
>NNCB01001627.1:0-10098 GCA_002317545.1 Scenedesmus quadricauda | reverse complement strand
ATGACCGTCGAGAGCCGTCACTCGGCCCAGTTGGTCGTCCCTTGCTTGCCACCCGGCGTCCGCTATCCTCGCACTGCCTGCACCCGCACCCGCCGCGCCGGGCAGAAGCGTCAGGTCCGGCTCTCCGCACCGCGCAATCGACCGTCGACGAGTCCACGTTCCTGGCTCTCCACTGGCGCCGTCCTGCTCGTCCGCGACCGTGCCCGCAAGGCGATCGCGCTCGGGGCCTCCCTCGCGCCCCGCCTGCCGCTCCTCGGCGCGCTGCCGCTGCCGCCGGCTCCGCTGATGATCATCCCGGGCTCGGGCTGATCGGGCTGCATGCGGCGGTCGACCTTCTGCCGCCGTCGCTCAATAGCGTGCGGAGGGCGTGATCGTGCTATCTGCTATCGGCTCGCGGCGGCGTTCTCGGTGTCCCCGCGGCCCAATTGGATGCCCCTGACGCATCCCTGCTTTTCGGCCTGTTTGCCAACCCCGGGGACCAGACTCGCGAGCTCGCGGCGGCGCTGCAGGCCGTCGCCGGCGACGCAGAGAGCGGCGCCGCGGCGGCGGCGATGGCGGCGGACGTGGCGGATGCCGTCGCGGGCGCGCTCGCGGCGCGCGCGGAGGTGCCGGTTGACACGCTCTTCCCGCTGCGCGCGCCGGTGCTCGCGCGCGTGCGCGCGCAGCTGCCGACGCCGGCGCAGAGCCCTGCGGGCAGCATGATGAGCTTTGAGGAGGCGGCTGATGGCAACGTTGAGAGCGGCGCCGACGCGCGGCCCGCGGCGGCGGCGGCGGCGGCGGCGGCGGCGGCCGGGGCCGGGCAGCGGCCGCAGGGGCGGGAGCAGCAGGGGGCAGGCAAAGGGGCAGCCGCGCAGTGGCGATGCGGGAGCTGTCGGTGACGTCACGATGGCGGAAACAGAGGTGGTGGAGGTGCCCGCGCGTCCTGAGCTGGCGCCCGGGGGCCCCTGACCAGGCGCCAGATCGCGGTCGTTGGCTGGGGCGTGTCAGATTGAGATCACGATTTTGGTCTCGGCCGCGGCCGCGCCGCCCCGGTGCCGCGGCCTTGGTATTAGTTGTCGAGCAGGGGGCGATTCATCCCTGGGATTCTTTGTGCTGCGTGCCCGCACGTGAGCAAGAACCGAGTGTTGTCGCCCGCACTTTCAAACAGGTCAAAAATGCTTAGTTGCTTTAATTCCTGCGGGCTTTCCTGACGGACTAGGAGTGGGTGCGTTGCGGTTTTTGCTGTGATTACAGGGTCATGACCGGAGGTGTAACTTCCTTTTGCCAATGGGAATTTGTATAACAGCCTCGTCACCGACGGCCCTATAACGCCGCGATTCGGCCCTGGGCGCCGCGGGCGCCGCGCTGCACCGGCCCCGAATGGGGCTGCATGCAGCACCACTCGGCAGGTCGGGTTCGCCCTGCTGCTCGCGCGCATGCACGGCGCGCGGCCGCCCCGCCGTGCACGGGCCCCCCGCTCTCGCATCTGCTCTGCACCTGCGCGGCTAGCAGCTGCTGCTTGTACCAATGGGAGCAGTCGTGACGGGGCCGGCTGCCCTGTATGGGCTGCGCCATGGTGTGGTTGAGGTGCATGCTATTTCCATGGCTGTAAATCGATACGCGGTCTCGTGCTCCCTCGCTGCAAGTGGGCTTGTGGGGTGGGGTGGTGCAAGGGTGCCTGTGTGGGTGGTCAGCGCATCCGCTGCCACGGCCACCCTGCTGGAATTTGCGGGCATCCTCTCCGTTTGCAGTCCCCGCCTGAGTTTCAATTTTGCAGTAGTAGATGCACTCCTACAGGAAGAGCGTTATGATGCCATCCATGTACAACACTTAAGAATGGCCCAGTATTTTGCCCAGCATAAAGAAGTGCCGCGTATCCTCGACCTGCCGGACGCTTACTCCCTTTATTGGAAACGCCGTATCGAAGCAATCTTCTTCCCGATGCTCGGCACGCTTCGTGCTGTCGGCGATGCTGCTCGTGCTCGAAAAAATGCTCCGCCTGTTCGACTTCGTCGCGACCGAGGGCGGCCCGGTCAGCGTCGTGTGGCGGATGCTCGCGAACCTGATCCCCGAATATCTCTCGCTCGGCATCCCGATCGGCCTGATGCTCGGGATTCTCCTTGCTTTCCGGCGCCTTGCGACATCGAGCGAGCTCGACGTGCTGAAGGGCGTGGGAATGAGCTTGCGCACTCAAGGTGAGCCGGTTCTGATCTTCCTTGTACCGGAATGGCGCTGAATCGTTTACGACATTGAACGGTCAATGATTTGCTGATGACCCTTCATTTTGCTACGCAGGAAGCCCGTTCCGTCCCTCGCGCAGTTTCAGCGTGTCGGCGTGTCGAGCAGCGGTACGTTCACTTCGGCAAAGGCTTCCTTGACGTTGAAGCTGGCGGTCGGCGGCGGCGGCGGCGATGGCAGCAGCGGCGATGCGAGCGACAGCGGCAAGGGCGACATCGCCGGTTCCCCTGCGGTCGGCGGCCGAACGCTGCGTACGATTGTGACTCCCGGCGAAGGCCGGGGGAAGCAATCCAGAGCCTGCGTAAACCGCCCTGGATTGCTTCGCTACGCTCGCAATGACGACGAGGGGTTGATACCGCAAAGGCGGCGGGCGATAGCCAGCGCCGATGACGACCCTCGACGCATCCAGCCGCCGGTCGGCGCTAGACAGGCTCACCGCCCACGCACCCTTTCTCGCGCGGCTCGCCGAACTATACCCCGACGACGTCACGCGCTTCTCAGCAATCGACGGGCACTGGGCGTCGGCGCCGCCGTCGATCGACGACATGTCCAGCCGCCCCAACTGGGAGCGACGGCGCGGCGTGGATCGCCAAACATGGTGCGGCGGTCAGCCGGCTCGTTTATTCACACGTGCTCGAACTCGCGGCTCGGCTGCGGCCGAACACGGAATCGTGCAGCGGCTGAAGCGCGAGTTCCTCGGAACTCGGGCGCGCCAGGTGGGGGCCGCCGGCCGGGCCGGGCGCCGCCGCGCCGTGGCGCTGCTTGGCTGCCGCTCCTATGGCTTTACAGGCTGCCGGGCGCAGCCGGGCCAGGGGTTGGCTGGCAGCCTGGCTGGGGCAAGAGCCAGCCCCCTCCATTCGGACGTTCTGAGCTACCAGGGGCCGGCCCCTGGTTTGCGGCCGGCCGGGCGTTTTGGTCTTGTTCCCGTGACCCTGCCGGCCCATCCAATCCTCGGCGCGCCCAACGGACGCCCTCGCCACCCAAGGCGGCAACATGTTCGAGCCGGCTTTGGCGTCAAGTCGCGGCTGGTGAACTTTGCCTACAAGGTCGCCATCTTCGCGTTATCGGAATGATGGCCGGTGAGGGGGGCCGGTGACATGACGGGGCCGATGGCGCCTCGGCGAGCCGGTGAGCCATACGGCCGGCATCCGTCGAGCCAGCCTCTGCTCGGGGCCGTTGGTGCGATGTGGGCGGTCGCGCCGGGCATGCGGCGTTAAGCCTCGTTGCAGTCGAGCTGTCGGCTGTGACGTCCTGTCGACGCATCGCGCCGAATGTGATATGCGGCAGGGGTGTCGGCGGCGCAGCGGACGGCGTGAGAGTTCTTCGCAGCACCCAGAGGTCGCCGGCCGCGCGGCGCCCGGCGCCGACGAAGCTTGGGCGGTCGCGTGGCGTGCAGCGGCAGCTCTTGCATGACGCGCAGCCGGGCTCGACGCCGAAGGCAAGCTGCTCAAGAGCGGAGACGTGCCAGGAGCTGCGCGCAAAGGCGTCTTTGCAGAGCGCACTGGCCTCCGCCGCTTATCAAGCACGCCGAGGGGGCATTTCGCTACTGGAGGCGGGCTGAAGGCGAGCAACCATCTGTGGGCGTCTGCCCTCTTCAGAACCTAGACGACGCTTCGCGTACAGCGTTTGAGGCTGTGTCGATTGGCGCGGGCTGGCCGGAGGTCGGATCGCGTATGATGACGAGGTTGGTCGGCGGCGCAGACTTGTTCGACGGCTGGATCGTCGTCCAACCCGGGATTTATCGCTATGCGGTTCACGAGTATCGGGCTGTGCGAATCGTTATCCGCGAATATCTGGCGTTCGAGGCGATCTGGGACTGATCGCCGGTGCTCCATCCAGTGCTCACCATCGATTGGATGCAGGCTTTCTTAGGACTTGTCGTCTCAACTCCATTCGTGCCTCCGCACTCGCACACTCACACACACACAGACACACACACACACACAAACACACACCCATGCACACACACGCGCTCGCCGAACGAGGCTGTCCATCCTGGGCAACGCGGCCGTGCTGGTCCTTCCTGGGCATCAGCAGCAACCGCCGTACCAGCTTCTGGGAGGCGCAGACACGGTGAAGCGCCGCCGGCCACGACGGGCCAACCACGCCGGGGCAGGGCAGCACCCGCGGCTGGCACTGGGCGCCGAGCGCGCGGCTGCCTGGAGCGGTCGCATGCGCCTGCCCTGACTCGGCAGCGCCCGCGTTCAGGAGGAACAGACTGGAACCCAGTGACCCTGATGCTTGTCTGCCCACCTGTGTTGTCCGTGTTCTTTGCGGCGTGGCGCAGCACGTTATGTTTGTTGGGCAGCTCCGATGGCCCTCACTTGCAGGAGCCCACAGCCAACAGGCTCTCCTCAGCGTTTCCTCACAATATTTAGGTGCGATATTTATTAAAGCGTTGCAATGCTCTAAAACAAAAGCCCTATGTCCCGGAAAATGCTCCAGCTGCTCCTGAGACCTGTGTAGCAACGTCCGACACGAACCCCCCACGCGCCCCCGAAACGCACCCCTGCCAGGTCCTGGTCAAGCTGATGCCCCAGGCCGCGTTGCGCCTCTACTCCGCCATCATCCGCGCCATCAACAACGTCATCGGCGGCATCAGCTTCGTCGTCGTCGCGCGCGCGTTCGGCGTCAGAAGTCGGCGGCGCCGGCGGAGCTCGCTAAGGCGTAAGGCTCGTGGCGTGGCGCGGCGGTGCGTGGACGGGGTACCCGACGGGGCGTGCAAGCGGAGGGCCTGGTCCGGCCGGCGGCTGCGCAGCCGCGGCGGTGCCACGGCTGCGTGGCGGGGTGGGAGTAGGTGTGATTGGAGGCAGCCCGAGGCGATGCCTGGACACTATTGAGGCGGGCGGGTGCACGACTGCGCGATCGCCGCAGTGGGTGGTTAGAAGGTCTGTCCGTGGAGCGAGAAGACACAATCGATCGCGGCGCGGCGGCGGCGCCGTGCTGCAGGGGCCGCGGCCACGCCGGCGTGCCCCGCGCGCGCGCGTGGGCGCGGCTCCGCAAGTCGCGGGCCGTCCCGCAGTTTCTTGTGTGCGCCCTGCGCCGACGCTTCACCTTGGGTCGACTCTAGTTTGGAAGAGTTTTGCGGGCACGTTTCCGCTCGCCGGCCTGCGTTTCAGCGCGCTGATGGCGCCGCGGCGCCGTCTGCTGTGCACCGCAGCGCCGCTGCCGCCCGCCTGCCGCCCCGCGCAGACGGGACGCGACCGGCGCGCTTGTCACGGGGGCGGGCTGCTGGAGAATATGCCGGGCGTCATCTGCACCACACGCCATCCCCCTGCTGTCGCGCGCGACCGCTGGCAGCCAGCGGTTACCTGGGGCTGCGGCGAGAAGGGTATCGGCCGGCGATAATAAAACCCCGCAGGTAAGCGTATAACTTAACCCGGGTTGCCCGAAAAGGGTAAAATCAGAAGGCTGCAAGCCAAAAACCGCTTCCAGGGAAAACAATTTTCCACCAATGCTTTCCGCAATGATCGCATTTACCACAAAAAATGCAGTAATCGCGATGAAAACTAGTAGGCTTGCTTCGAGACGGCTTGCATCACGAGGCCCCGAGTCGCGAGCCGCCGCGATGCGGCCCCTCAGCCCCGCACGGCAGCCCCGCCCGCCGCGCGCCCCGCGGCCGCCGCGCCGCCGGCCCCCGGCCGCCCCGCCTGCTGGTCAGCCGCGGGCCCGGGCTCGCCCTTCGCGGCGGCGTTGGAGGGCAGGTGCGTCAGGTCTGGCACGCCGCCGCGCTTGCCCCGGCAACAGGGTGATGGCATTGTCCGAGAAGTAGCCGGGCGCATCGACGCTGGCGGTGGCGAAAAGGGCGGGCTTGTCACTTTCGAGCGTCAGGACCGGCTGGCCGTCCCGGTCGGACCAGGTAGCCGCGATGCTGGCGGGGACCAGCTCATAGGCCTTGTAAGCCTTGGGGAAGTAGTCGTTTTCGCCCACACCCTCCGTCTTCCGTCCCACCAGAACGGCGGCTGGCTGCTTTTCTATTTGCCCCTTTCCGCGCTTGTAGCGCATGAGCAGCAAATCCGATACACGCCGTGCCATGCTGAGCCAGCACCCGCGTGGAGTTGTCTACCGTAGCCGGCGAAGCGCCGCTACACGCTTGATGCTACCCACTTGCTCCGTCTCAACCACATAGCGCCACCCCTGCGGCTCGCAGAAGCGCACAGCCTGCGGGGGGAGCGGGGCGGGGCGGCCCATGCGCGGCACTGGCGGAATAAAGGAGCGCGATCGTGTGTGGCTGCTGCACCAAAGGAGACGCGCCATGTCCGGGTCGCACTGTTCGTCCGCCTGGAAGCACAGGCCGGAAAGGAGAAGGAAGTCGAGCAGTTCCTGCTCGATGGGCTTCCGCTGGTCCAGGAGGAGCCCGCCACGACGGTGTGGTTCGGGATTCGCCTGGGGCCCTCGACGTTCGGCATATGTTGCAGGTGCACACACTCACCAACTGCTGACCACAGTCAACATGGGCTGTGCGCCGCGACACGTGCCCGGCCAACTCCCCTGATCAGCCAGCCGGGCCACCACTACCGGAGTGCTGGCTGGGGCCGTGCCACGCGTGCAGCTACCGCCGTTCCGCCGGCCCGCAGCACGCCCAGCACCCTCGGCAACTCCGGGAGAGCAGCTGCGGCGGCCCGCGCCCACCGCGCGTGTTTCCATCAGCTCAGCCGACTTCAAGCAGCTGCCGCTCTGCCCCTGCACCGGCATGCTTGGGTGGCGCCGGCGGGCCATGCTAGCGGGCCTCCCCGTGCACGAGTTCAGGTCCACCCGTCATTTGCAGCCGAGCGACGGATGGACGTCGCCGGCGCGCCTGAAAAGGGCATGCACCGTCGTCCAACCCGGGCAGTCATGATGCGGATCACACTCGGGCTGTGCCAATTGGCGGCTATCGGCAATATCTGGGTCGATCACGCGAGGGGGGCCGAGGTCGTCGCGCCGGCGGCCTGCACACACGTTGGCTCATCAAGGATACTGTGCGCCGCGCCCCCTCACCCCATGAGGCGGTTGGTCCACTTCGTGCAGCGGATTGAAGCGCCTGCATGCGCGCGGCGGGCGGCAGATAGGCGCGAATGCATGCAGGCAGGGATGCCTCGGGCAGCGTCTTGAGGGGCTCAAGATGGTCAGGATGCGTCAAAGCGCGGCTTTGAGATGGGGCCGTGCGCCTGCCGTCGAGGTTCAGCGGCGTTCGGCCTGTCAGTACCTGAACCGGCCGCTTGCATGCAACCGCTCTTTGGCAGGTACATTCCCGTGTCCGCTGGCAGCACCGGCCGCGGATGAGGCGGTTCAACAACACCCCGTCCCCGCCATCAACCGGGGCGTTCAAGCGTGAAAGCCGCGGCGCGCCTGCGCTGCGCGTGGGCGACTCACACGTTCCACTTGGGGGCGTTGGGTGTGCGCGAGCGCCCGGCGGCGACGATGGTGGCCAAGTGGTCGGCGCGCAGGCTTGCAGGCACTTGTGACGCGACGCCGATTTCGCCGAACGGGGCAGCGCTGGCGGCGTCGGCCGAGAGGCGGTACGCTTGCTCCCTGGCGTGGACGTTTGATGGTTATTGGCGGATGGCGGGGGAGTCAAACGGAGGCGCGCAGCATGCAAAGCGTGCGCGGCACGGGCAGGGCGGGGGGCAGGCTCACCGCGCCGTAGGCATTGAACGTCTCGCCGCGTAGGTCGTAGTAATGCGCGCTGATCTGCGCCAAAGTTCCGCCCAGGGAGTGGCCGGTGACGGTGATTCGTTGCGGGCGCAGGTGACCCGGGGTCCATCTCGGCGATTGCGCCGGATCACGATGCATCCTGGCCTGCTTGGGCGCCCCGCCCGGCGCCATCTGGCTTGACGTCATGCTGATGGCTGGTGGTTGCTGGGGTGCAAAGCGTTTCAAGGACGTGGGCAGGAGGCGCTGTCCCACCGAGCGCGGATAGGGAGATGCGAACATCGCGACGTACGCTGTCAACCAGGAGCAGCCGTTCGACGACTACCTGGAAGTCAACCTGTCGGGTGGCTACACGATCATTCCGAAGACCAGGAACAACTTCATGGGCCTGGAGTTCTACTTCACCGCGAACAACGTGTTCAACCAGAACCGCCACACCGTCTACTCGAACGGTCCGGTCGGCCTGGCCGAGAAAGGCCACCACAGCCAGATCTACATCACCAGTGGTATTATGCAAGTCAGCAAGTCTACACTGCGTCTCCTCACCACACAGTTGAAAATCCGCAACTGGCGGAAGGCACCTCGACTGAGACCTCTACACCCCATACAACAATAATCCCACAATCGTCGAGGCGAAGGCCAATTACGGCTATCCGATCGTGTCGAACGGCGACCAATGAGACATCCCCGACCACTCGACACGCCCCGAATTTGCGGCACCGAAACTATGGTGGAACCCGTCGGTCTCCCCCGGCGGTCTCGCCTTCTATGGCGGCGACCTGTATCCGGGCTGGAAGAACAGCCTGTTGATGGGCGCACTGCGGGCACGATGGCGCTGCAATCGCGCATGGCGCCAATCGACGCGCGCGCTGTTTCACAAGTCCGACCCGGGTTGCATCCGGGCAGGTGGTGCCGCAGCACCAGCAGAAAAGTGTGCGTTCAATTGCGGGCGATATTTAATCCCGGCCATGCAACGCTTTGCGATCGCGCTAGCAATGCTTTGCGATCGGAAGGGCGCAGGTCTTCATTCTCTGCAAATAAGCCGGTCTTTAGGAATATCATTAGCTGTTTTTACATTACGCGCCGCGCGCTTTTGATTGTATCGCTTCAGGCGCTATGACTGACAGGTGCACGTCGACGCGCCTGCTCGACGGCCTGACGCTCATCCCGCGCGCCAAATTCGGTCGGAAATGGAGTATCGCAAAGGCGGCGAAGGATATCGAATTCTGCACGATCGACCCGCCGCTGGCCGCGGTGCGCTGACCGCGCTCGCTTTGGGAGCAACGCGGTTTACGGCTCGTCGCTCATGAACTTGTTACTCACATCGATGTCGATCACCGACCGCCCGCGGCCGAAGATTGTGACGGTGCGGCAGCTCGCGACCCTGGGCGTTCTTACACGAACGACAAAAAGAAGTTCAGCGCGACCTTCGGCAACGACAAACCAGCCGCTCCACCACGGTGGCCGGCCGGCCCGCCCGCGAGCCTAAACACCCAGTGCCCAGTTGGCGGACACCGCCGCGCCAATGGGCCGACCGTTCAGGCAGTCCTGGGCGGCCCGCGCATCTACCGTGTGCTTCTGCGGCGCGCACGCTGCTGATATGGACGACATTGCTCAAAGGCCTTCCAGGGCAGGTGGGGGCGGTGCACGTGGCTGCACGATGGGCGACATGGAGCGTGTCTGTGGGTTGTGCTGTGGTGTGCGTGCGTGGTCGTGCAGTGTGTTCGTGTGTGTGCGTGTGTGTGTGAAACAGGGAGGCGCTGTGCACTGCATCACACGTGCGGCACATGCGCGCACACCCATACACACGCACACATTTCAAGCCCACACGCATACACAGCCCACTGGTCTCGCGAGCCGTGCCTTCACGGCACCCAATCTGCCTCCGCGCCTGATCACACGAGCCACGCGACGCTCTCGCGCCTGGCCCCGGCGCCCCGTCAGCGGGAGCCGCACCACTGCCAGGTCCCAGCCTCCGCCCACCCGCTGCCCACTGCTCGCTCCAGACCGCCGAGCTCACCGTGCCTCGTCCGCCCACTCGTCCCCGAGCTCCCGACGCCTGTGGCTCGCCTTTAGGTAGGCGTTGCTGGCAGGCACGGCCGCGCCAACCTAGCTTCAAACGTCGCGAACGTGCAGCTGGGCCGCGGACGCCGACTTCTCCTGACAGGTGGGCAAGCACGTCGGGATCCGTTGCCTTTGGGCTCGGCTTGCTCCTCAATGACGGTTACGTTTTGGAAGCCCATGTGG
>NNCB01001626.1:0-10107 GCA_002317545.1 Scenedesmus quadricauda | reverse complement strand
GTGCACCATCGCTGCGGATGCCCCCCGCCGCCGCCGCTTCGCGAGAGGGAGGCAATCTCCCAGGATGGCGATCCCCACCAGCAGGCCGCCCGGCAGCCACCGCGGCCGCGACGCGCCCCGGCCCATAGCTGTCGCCCGCAGATCCGCCCTCAGACGCGGCAGCCGTGAGCGCCAGCCCCGCTGCAACGGCGACGTCGCCGCGCCGCTATCCCAGCGTCGGCGCCTGCGCCGCGCGGCGGCTCCCGTCCCCGCTGGCATGGCAGAACCAAGCGGCACGAAATCGTGGGGGTCCCCTTGTACTCGGCGCACTCAGCACCGACGGCAGCTTTATCGAGGTCGAGACCGCAGTGCGCAAGCTTGCGATACGCGGCGCCGGCAAGGAGGCGATCAATCGTTGCACGACAGGCCGCGAAGGGAGTGCGGCACGCGGCGGGAGGTCGCGGCAGCAGGCATAGGTGTCGGCGACTGCGCGGAGCAGTTGAGGGCAGGGAGGGGAGGCGGGGGCGTGTCAGGAAGGGCAGAGGACGGCAAAGAGGTGCAGGATTGGTGGCGGTGGAGGGCGGGGCCTGTACCGCTCACCAGCCCCGCCCGACCACAGCTGGCCTGTGATGCTGTGAACCTGGCTGCGATGCCAACCGCCAACGCGATCATGTTCAGCCCGCCATCAGTATCCCAACCGCCTGGCCCACTATCCGGGCCCGCATGGGCGCCGGGCCATGCCTCTGGTGCAAGCACCCACCGCAGGCCCCAGCCACCCACCTGGGTCCTTGCCGCAAACTTGAACCCTGCGCGGCGCAAGGCGGGTGCGGCTGGCAGTCGTCGTCCAAAGCCGAGGATGTCCTGCTCGTGAGGCAGCGTGTGCGCCATTGCCGCCCGCCGCGGTGATATCGGTGCTGATCGACTTTTCTTCGGCAAAGCGGTGCAGATAATGCGGGCCGCCCGCCTTGGGGCCGGTGCCCGACAGGCCGCGCCCGCCAAAGGGTTGCATCCACGATCATGCGGCGATACTGGCCGGTTGGCACGGACAGCTTGCCGACCGCCGCGGCAGCAGCGCGGACGCTGCGCAGGCCGTCGCTGCGACGTCGTCGTCGGCAGCTGTCGCCCTTGGTGCCTGCGAAGGCGGGCTCGATCCCCTGCCCCATCATCACAAGCTGCTCTCGCAGCTCCTGCTCCTGCAACTGGGAATGCGACTGCGGTGCGGCCGCCGCGTCGGCTGGCTGGTCATCGAGTCCTGGCTCAACCGGAGCTGGGGCTCTAGATTGCAGCTCGACAAGCCGCTTGCCGACGTAGCCGTAGCTGCCACGGCGCTGTCGTCACCATAAGCCTGACTTGGTGGCCGTCTCGACCATATCGGTAACCGCCCCCGTGGTGATCGTCGTCGTCACCACCACACCCGGCGTGTAATAGCCGTAGCCGTAGCCGTAGCCGTAACCATCGGCGCGCCTAACCGCCGTGGTGATAGGTGGTCGTGCGTGATGCGATCCGCGGCCGCCACCATTGTCGCATTGCTGCTGCCATCCGTAGAAGGGTCCGGCCGGCCGCAGAGCTGATCTCGATGACAGGCTCCAGCTCAAGCCTGCGGCAGTCCGGGTGGAGTGCACATCACAGCCGTGAGCGGACGCGAAGGGATTTCCAGCAAGCTGGGAGCTGCAGCGCGTTGCTCGGATGCTGACCGACATGAGATTCATCGATGAAGCCAGATAGCAGTTCCTGTAAACATCCATGTAGTTGATCAATCGGACAGGGATCTCGCTCGAGTTGAGCTTCTTGTCCAGGACGGGGGCCACTTGTCGAAACTCACCAGTTCGCCAAGCACCGTCAATCACTGCCTTCATTGGCCCGGGGCCAGCTCTCACGGGAGCACGGCGTCGTTCGGATTCGCCACCCGCAACATAAAGCACCAGACAGGCCGCCAGCAGGAGGGTCACGGCACGGCCCTCATGCTACGCCTCAGCCTGGATGTAGCGCTCTGCACCGTTTCTGCGGGATGCGTCCCCGTTGTGGGTACAGTGGTCTGTGACGACAAATTGCGAACACTGTTGGCACCGAATTCATGGGCCGCTTTGTGCGTACTTCCCAGCACGCGCAAGCACAAAGCATCGTTCCTGGCCACCCACCGAACCCTGTTCGCTGTGCCTTTCCGGCATCACCTGGGGGCTTCGAGCAGACGATTCTTTCCATCCACCAGCGATCACGCCGGCCGAGATTCACCACCTGCCTATGCGCATACCAGATCCTGCAAGCGGCGATGCGGTACCCGGCGGGCATGGGCGCCCTCGCCGGATGATTCCGGACAGCTGGGAAGGTCTGAGCCAGACTCCAGCACCAGATGGTTGTGAAACATTAGGTTCATTCACAAAAACATGATGGCTCTGATCGGGACTGAAGTGGCGCTGTACGGAAATTGCAGGTCGAAAAGGTACTGCACGCCACTATTGGAGCTTTGCGGCAGGCAAATTATTTTGTTGGCTACATCGAGGTGTTTGACCCGAAATTCTCGTTCATTAGTCGCGTTATGCCCATCGAACATGCCGGCGTGTTCGGCCCGCCGCGTTATAAGTCTATAGTACGTTGTGTTATCTTTGTAGAGGAAAAATTACTTTTTTAAAATGCAAACGCAGGCCACATGGCGTGTCCTCGGCGGCCAGGATGGTATGGCTGCCCCGCTTTTCAAACGCTGCAGAGCGGGACCCCGGATCAAGTCCGGGGTGACGAGGACCAGGTGATATTGCCGAATATCGGGAACTACGAATGCCTAATGATGGGTCCAGCCGCCGAAACGCCGACGCGTACATCGCCGCCCTCTCGGGCTGGCAGCTGGAGCGCTGCCAGATGATGCGCGTCGCAATCCTCTCCGCCGCCCCCTTCGACGAAACGCCCTTGTTCCGCCCATATGCACCCTGCATCGCGTGTGCTCTTGCTCATGACACCCCCCTCCCCCAGATCCTCCTTCGTGCATCTTCATCGGCTCGGAAAACAAGCTGTTCTCGCTTTCCGGCTCCTCGGTCATTCTCAGCCCCTGTAAGGTTACTCAATTTACCGGCGCCTGGTGGGCGTGCCATGCGATGGCCTACATGGCAAACTAGGACTCGCCAGGCTCGGAGGTCAGTGCCCAGCCAAGCGGACGCTGATCGTCAGTGCGAGCAGCGACAGGCCCGCGAGCATATGTGCACGTGCGTACATGGTTATCCTCCTCCTGATGGCCAATCTTGCGTTGGTCCGCCGGAGAAGGTGCGCCTCTTGTTTCCATTACGCAATGACGCATGAATGTTGAACGCATGAACAATGGTCGTGACATGTTGCGCGCCGGCCACAACTGTAAGGAACAATGCCAAGAAAAGGCTGGCTAAAGCTACCGGCGCACGGGCTTCTGATCAGAAGTGGCATCGCCGAAAATGAAGCAGATAATTACCGTAGAAGAAAACTTCCATGGCCGCACCATTAATGTAATGGATCTCTTTCAGCACCCGACCCGACCGCGAGTCGGGGGGAGGGGGGAAGATTCACGCCCATGGCCGGTGCGGAGGGAGAACCAGGTGTGGAAAATCGAACGTCATTGTCGAAAATCAGCGTGCACAGCTCCGGTCCCGCCGACGATGTGGCACACATCAGCGCCGCTCACGACCCGCCCTCCTCGCATGTGGCTACATCGCTGGCATCGCACGCGCCGCGGCGGTGCGGCATGCCGTTCCACGGCGAGGCGACGCTGCAGCACCGCCGTGCTCGACCGCCAGCGTTGGGGCGAAGCGCCGCCCGGCGCGGCCGCGGGCCGCGAGCGCCATGTGCGCGGATCGCGCGCCCGTCAGCGCTCCTTGTCGTCGTGCACCGTCGCAACGGCTTGGTGCGGGCTCGATCGCGCGCAGGGGACAAAGCGAGCGCGCGATGAGCAGGCTGACGCGGTCGCAGAGCGCGACCCATGGCACCACGGTGACAGAGCCCATCTCTACGTACGAGCAGGGTCGGGGAAAAGCAGCAGCTGGAGAACGGCGACGACATGCGGGTGCGGCGATGTACAGCATGGGGCGTCCCCAGAGATGACGATGCCAGGGCCATGAGGTTGAACTGCGCGGAGGTCGGCACCGGCGAGTGGAAAGCGGCTGGACGAGCATAGGACAGGGTCTGGCGCAGGCTTGATGGTCGCTGGTGACAAGGCGGGCAGCAGGATCGAGACAGGCACTTGCCACTTGCGGGCCAGGTTGCGGAGGGGCGTGCCGACATGATGCTCGGCGACGCACAACCCCGCAGACGCTGCACGCGTGGCCATCAACGCCTGCACCTGAGACCCCAACCGACGCGGGTTGCCGTGGCAAGAACCTGCAGACCCTCCAGTCCGCACCTTCACGGTCGCCATCGCGCCGGCGATGCGCGCGCGCACGTCGTCGTCGCCGTGCTGCTGCAGCGCGGACAGCTCCTGCTCCTTGGCATGGCCAGCCGCTGCGTTTGGCGCACTTGGCGTACGTGCTAGGCGTATTTAGCGCCTCGGCCTGCCGCCGCAACGACGCGATTTCGCGTGCGAGCCGCGATTTGTGCTGCTGCAAAAAGCCGGTCTGCAGGGGAGGGCAAGGCCGACGATCGGGTCGGCCGTCGAGGCCGAGCGACGAACAGGCGGGGTGGCAGCTGGAAGACGCGACGTTGCCACCGGCGCGCGCACGTGCGCGCCGTCGCAGCGGCCTGATACCCGGTCGGCACGCATCGTTTTGTACAGATCTTCTGGTCCGCAGGCGCTCTTCACCGCGGCGATGAACTCATCCTCGTCCATCTGCTCGAAGCGGCCGAAGAACAGGATATTGCTGTGAGTCCTTGCCGTCAGCGGCCCCGGGCAAAGCTGGCAAAAGAGAGTGAGCAATCTTTAGAAACCCTGCTCGGTGAATATCCTTATTTTACACCTGCCAACCTGTTGTTACTTGCCAGGTGGAAGGTGCGAGCAGGGACATAATATTTGAAGAATTATATGGCTATAACCCGGTTGTTTTTCATTACTGGAACGAAGAGGTTTTTGGGCGGCGCGACGATTAATTAGACGGGAAAGGGAAAACCGGGAAAACGAAATTGCTCTTCTTAAATCAGAAAATGAAAAAGCGCAGATTGAACTGGCTTTGCTCCGGGTGGACTTGCTGGTTCTGGTGGGGCGGCGAGCGATGCTCGCGTGGGGTGGCGCCGAAAAAAAGGACACTCTCCATTCCGCCGTATCGATATGTGCGCCGCCAATGATGTTCTGGGATGATGGGTGGACTGCCAGAGATTCCGGGGTGGAGCATGTACTGTACGGGCGGGAGCAGCTTTGGTTGTGAGTGACGGGCGTTGCAAACACGCTCGGCTGCAAGGGCGCAGCCGGCCGTGAGGTGGTTCATGGAAGGCAGAAGCATGGAAGGAGGAATCTTATGATTATGTCTCAGATGGTTTTAGTCATGCACGTCGCCTCGGGACTCAACCACAGCAATGCCAGCTCTTATCAAAGCGCGCCAGTACGCGTGCGCTGGCCGGAGCGCCCACGTGCTCAAGGCGCCGCATGAGCGTTGCGGAACAGGAAAGTGTTGGTGGAAGAGGTATCCCCTCTCGGTTGCAGATGAAATCACCACGCGGCGGCGGTCGCCCCAACACCGCCAAGTGACACCTGGCGGTCACCCGTGCCCAGCCGGGTGCCTGCACCATCAATGGGCGCACGGAGCGCTCCGAGGAGTGGTGGCTGGTGATAGGAATATGCACTAGCCGTGCCGGCTGGAAAATTGATCGGTGAGGCCTACCAGGGCAGCTCTCCCGCCATACGGCTGGCCAGTCGGACGAACTGCACGAGCCACCACCAGCGACGCCGCATGCCGCCCTGACCTTCCCCTTCTTGGCGGCAGCGGGAGCCTGCTTGGGCAGCTTCCTGGACGTGTGGCGCGCAGCTGCCTCTGTGTACAGCCAAGTGCCCCCCAACGCGATGACAGTGCCCACCAGCGCATGGGCTGTCAGCTCCTGCATGCACGCGATCGGCGGGTGTCATGAGTACGATGAGTATGGGCGGAACACATGGCAATAGACAGGTTTGTCGAGTTGCATCTGGGCAGCCAGCATGTGGCTCCGCGGACAGCGCACCCTGCACAACCTGAGTGCGCAAGCAAGCCGTGTTGCTTGCAGCCATTCGCCCATCAAGACAGCCAGCAGCTCATCAACACAGCCAGCAGCAGCAGCAGCAGCAGCAGCAGCAGCAGCAGCAGCAGCAGCAGCAGCAGCAGCAGCAGCAGCAGCAGCAGCAGCAGCAGCAGCAGCAGCAGCAGCAGCAGCAGCAGATAAGCACGTTTCGCACACCGGGACGAACCTGGTCAAAGACGATGACACTGTCGGGGGGAGGGGCAGGGTGAGCAGGCGCAAGGGTCGGCACCGGGGCTATGGGGTGACAGAGGAGGCGCTGTTGAGGTGCAAGAGCCAGGGCCAGCCGCACACACGCCGTCACTAGCGGGTCTAGATCCTTGACACGCACGCCTGGAAAAAATGATGACCACGCGTTTGGCCAATTATCACTGTGTGGGTTAGGGTGAGCACTCTCCAGAGCGTGTTGAATGACAAAAGGTTGTACGAGGGTAGCAAATGGCCAGCACCAGCAGGTCGGAATCATCTGCGCGTCCCCAGCACGTACACGGCGGCCTTGGGGTTGTCGCGGCCGGGTCGGTCTACCCCAAAACGCCAGCGTGGCTAGACTAAATCGCATCGGTCCGGGCCGTGTCGCAGGACGTGTCGGGGTTGATGAGCCACCACCGCTCGCCGCACCCATGAAGCGCCAGCGCAGTGCCCACCTGGGCGCCTGCAGTCAAGCTCTCGCCCTCCATTGCCAAGGCGACGGGCAGGCAGATGTTGAGACTGATGAGCGTGGTAGTAGGAGTACCGGTTTCAGTGGTGCCGAGGTAGGCTTGGGCTTGCGCACTGAGGGGTTTTGAAAAGGTCAGGAGGAGGAGGGCTGGTGGCCTAAAGGCACGCCTCGATGCCAAGGAATTCGCATGGCCCCTCCGCACAAGACACATCCGGCTCCTCGCCGCTCAATTGTGTGGGCGGCAGCTAGCCGCCTGTGCCCTGATCAGCTGCCAAGCAGCAGCCAGAGCAAGACCGTGTGACTTCGGGGGGAAATTCAGCCGTAGGCAGACTCACGCCTTGCCCCAGACGGCTCGGAACCCGAAGGTGAGGTTCGACACCAGGCGCTGAGAAAGCCTGTCCAGTTGAATGACAGCTCCGCCGAGCTGGCCAGCGCCACCCCGAGCATGATCGGCAGCAGACTGGCCACGACGGGTGCCGGGGTGGCTTCTCCGAGCACCAAGCGCGACAAGAGGACGTTGAAGGCCGGCTCCATGGTCTTGACAGTGTCGGTGAGGCTGATGGCGACGGCGCATACGACATGTTGTTCCGGACGTTCCAGCCAGGCAATGCGGAGGTCACCAAGGCCTTGGAAGACTTGGCAAATTATGCCTTTCGTTCGGAGGATGAGCCCATGATCAGGGCGGTGCAGGACCGCATGGCCGGGCGTGCATTCCGGGACATGAAGCCTGTTGTGCTGAAAACCGACCATGCCGGCATTCTGGTGCGGCGGATCTTGGACAAGCTGAAGGCGATGGACGGCAATGCCTGACGCGGGTTGAATATGTCGATTGTTGGACGGATGGAAGCTGAAGGCGGGTTGATACCGTCACAAATTTGTCTGGCGCCAGTCAACTATAAGTGCCCCTGACACGGCAGCTCGTGCCTCCCTTCCGCTAAAGTGGCTGTCTGCGGGCATATCTTCAGGATCAGAACCCGCCTAAAGAAAGCACGCTTGCTGCACATCACGCAGACACGTAGCATTTGGACGACCCTCGTCCTCATCCCCTCCCCTCGGCCTTGCGGCCGCATACCAACTCCTAATGCGCGGCCGAAGGGCAGCTTTTTAGTCCAGGAAGTAGGTGAGGGTGAAGTAGAGCAGGGCCGAAGGCTATGTAAATGACAGATACAGTGTAGGTAAAGTCTAAGTGCTGCAAAATGGACTTGCTGTCAGCAGGGTGAAGTATACTTTGAGGTAATACATGGTAGGTGAGGGAACATTCCGCAGGCATTCTTACCGGGGCTTCAATTCCAGCTGTTGCCGTGCAAGTTTCATGGTCGGAGGCGTAGGCAGGTCTGCGGCTCGGCGCAGGCTGATGCAGTGCGATCTGGTTCAGTGTCAACTCCAGCTGGCGTGGTTGCTGGAATTGCTATTGTGATCTGCGCCATGTGCCTGCGCCCGCCCGCAGCGCCATGTGCCCTTGGTCGCCGCGATGTGGCTCGACCCACCATAACGCGATGAAGCCAAGGGTCACGGCTGCTGGTGCTGCCTCGGCAACAACAAGCCTAGCGACAGCGCTGCGGGTGCACAGGCAAGGCGCATGATCATGCGAGAGCCGGCCGGGTGAAGTTCCTCGACTTTGGAGCCCACAGTGGATACACGACGCATAGTGACGCTCGTCCGAGAAAGGCTCAATATACTCCATCTTTTCCGTGTAGCAGGTATTCGAACTTGCGGCACACCGATTGGCGATCGGTAGCCCCGATCAACCTCCAGGTCGCGTCGAGGCTTCGTTGACCCATTCAAGACTAAGAACTTCCGGTCGTTGCGCCTGCGCCCGCACAGCGTTGGCGAGATTCGAAGACCGCGCACACCGAACGCGCGGGTCGCTGAACATGTCGCATCGCAACGAGGATGTCGCACATACATACCTGTACAGGTCGCGCAGCCGCAGGCCGTCCTCGCTGCGAGCTCGTGAGCGCGGATGAGCGTCCTCGACGCAGCTCTCAGGATCATGGCGACTGGATGTTTTCATTAGGCATCGCACTGGGTCATCACGACTTTTGGTGCACTGGGATGGTCCAGGCCCCAACCAAGGTGCCGGGCGGGTCCTGTGCAGTCGGTCTGCCCGGTGAGCTGCTGCAATTCGGTCTAAGGCGACCGGAGGCTGTGTCCACGAGGAGTGGATCGCCGTGTGTTCATCCCTGTCGTGATGTGTGTGCTGTATGCCAGTGGTGGCGCGATGGCCTTGCGCGACTTGGTTTAAGACCAGTATGGCTTACATCCTTTAACCTGTTTGACCACCCTCACCCGGCAGGAAAAGCAACAGTTGCTGGAAAAGCAAATTGTGTTGTGTTCAGAACTTATGGTGCGGCAGCTTGATCAGGAACAAGTCACAAAGCCTTGCTAGAACGTCGCTGTGCGCTAGTAAAAACGACGAATGAATGTCCACCCTAGGCCACCTTATAAAAATCAGAAATAAACGAGTGACCGGAACACAAGGCGTGTGTCGTGGTAATAATTTGGAACTCAGAAGCGCAGAAAACTCGAAGACCAGCTCTAAGCAACAGGAAATGAGATGACAGTTTCCGGCCGCCCGCAAAAGGAAATATTTGGGCCGGCCCGCCGGATTCGCTAACTCCCGGCTCCGGCCGCCAGCGCATCGCGGAACCGCGCCAGCCGTACGACCGCCTCGTCAAGCGTCACATGCTCCTTCGCAAAACAGAGCCGCAAAATATGCTGCGGCCCCTCGCCTTCGAACAAGGCCGACACGGGGATCGAGGCGACCCCGCCTCCGCCGCAGCCGCTCGGCGAAGCCGACGTCGTCCTCCCCGTCCCGCAGGAACTTCGCCACGTCAGCAACCGAGAAGTATGTGCCCTCTGCGGGCAGGATGTCGAACCCGATGGCCGCCAGCCGCGGCCGAGCAGCGCGCGCTGCCGCGCGCATCGGCGCCGAGCCCGTGATCGAACGCCTGCCCGTCGGCGCCGTCGAGCGCGCCCGCGACCGCGCGCTGCAGCGAGCTCGGCACCGTGAACACCAGGAACTGGTGCGCCTTCACGCAGGGCCCCAGCAGCCGCTCCGGGCCCTCCATCCAGCCGACCTTCCAGGCCGTGAGGCGAACGTCTTGCCAGCCGAGCCCAAGCGGATCGCGCGGTCGCGCATGCCGGGCAGGCCGCGAATGGAGACGTCGGGAGGCCGCCGGGGAACGTGGGTGCTCGGAGACCTCGTCAGACAGCGCATAGGCGCCGTGCAGCTGTCGAGGCGCGCGATGAGCTCCAGCTCCTGGCGGGTGAAGACCTAGCCTGCGGTGTCCATGGTGGGCGGTGTCGGTGTGCGG
>NNCB01001625.1:0-10112 GCA_002317545.1 Scenedesmus quadricauda | reverse complement strand
GCTCCAGCGGTGCGGGGCCGCGCCGCCGTGCACGCGGGCCGGCTGCCGGCGGCATCGGGATCGTTGGGGGCGGCAGCACGCCGCGGTAGTTCAAGAAACATCAGATTAGGCCAGGCCGTTTTGCCGAGTCGACGGGGCGTGGGCGATCGACGGCGATGAATCGAAATCCGCTACGAAGCTAGGCCCGCGGCGAAATTCGCACGCGAGGACTTGACCGACACCGCAACCGCACCGCACCAACGTCCGCAGCCGGCGTTCAGCAAGAATGGCGGCAACCTCGGCACAAGCGGCAGCGTGTCCCATGCGCTTCGACCGTCTGCAGCCTAGGCGCGGGTGCCGGCGATGCCGACACCGTGCGTTCGTTGCGGAGTGGGTGGAAGCAAGCCATTAAATGATACACCCAAAAAGCTCCGTAGGCAAACACGAAGTGCCCCAGAAAAATGGCCAGCAGGTAGGGCCGGCGAGCGCGAGCGTGCGGCGCCGGGGGTCGAGCGCACGCGCCGTCCAAAGCGGTGCGTCGGGCACCCACGACGCCACGCGTCACCGGCTCCGCCTGCCGCCTCCGGCCTTGAAACGTGCACAGCCGATGGCAAAGGCGCGCACCCCGAGCGCCGATACGGGGGCCGCGCGGCCTCCTGGGGCGCTCGCTAGTGAGCGCGCCCGCCGTGCGCCGCCGGCCGCCCCCGTGCCGCCGTCGGCCGCCTACGAGCGCGAGAACCCAGACTCCCAACTTCGGCCGTCGCCTCCGCCTCGATCGCCGCCTCGATCGCGCTCTTCCGCAGCCCCTTCCGCCCCCTGCCCGCGCCATCGCCGACGGCGCCACTCTGAAAGCGTCCTGGTCCGGCCCGACCCTCGCGCCGCCGTTCGCGGCCGCCGCAGCCGCGAGCCGCTGCTCGAACTCGATCGCGCGGCACGCGGCGTCGGCAAGGCTGCTGGCATCCGACGGCGCACTGCCCGACGACGCCGCCGGCGACGACGGCGCGGACACCTCCACGCAAGGCTTCTCCGCCGCGCGCGCCTTCTCATCCAGATACACGGCCCCGCCGCCGACCTTCACGCGTGCGCCTGCTGCCGTCTTCGCGGCAGACCGGGGGTCGAGATGGATCTCGGCATGTCGGCCTCGGTGTAGGGGACGGCGACGTGCACCCAGGCGGCGTGGGGGGTTTCTGTGTCCCTGCGGATGAGATGTTCACGCCGCCCTTCATGCCGCCGCCGGCGCCGACCTGGGTTGGCGTGTGCAGTAACATCACGGGTTGACAACATGTGAGTGATTGAGCGGAAGACGAGCGGGCGACGCTGGCCGGCAAAGCGCGGAGTGCCCAGCGCATCAAGCGCCGACGGCGCCTGCAAGCAGCGCGCTCGCCAGACGAACAATCCCCCGCCCCCGTTTCGCAGCGGCCCAAGTGTGCTCCCCTGGGTTGCTTGGCAGTTCTCCAGGCAACTGCTCGCCCACACGCCCCACAGACCCCTTTTACGCAGCTTCAACAATAACACAGCCTCAACGGCCCCTGAGCCGTGAGCGACACGACCGGCTCGCAGCCTTCCCAGCGTGAACATTCAGAAGTTCACGGTGAGGAACTTTGAACACGGTCCCCGCCCACCTGCATGATGCGCTGGCCCTGCTTGACGACCCGAAGCGCTCCAGGTAGGCCATGCTGTACCAGGTGGTGCTGCTGCTGGTGTTGCCATAGTCTGCGCGCGCGCGCGCGCGCGTGTGTGTGTGTGTGTGTGTGTGCGTGTGCCTGCGCTTGCGCTTGTGCTGTACCCTGCCTTTCGGGCCATGTCCGCAACTCCTCTCATGCACGCAATGGCGCAGTCGATTGCATGATGCATACAGGACGTAAACGCGCACGCACGCACGCATGTGCACACACATGCAGCCGCCTCCACGCGCACAGGTGCAAGCACTCTGGCTCGCACGCGCGCGGCCACACACACCCGCACCCACAATCGGCTGCTCATCGCCACCCAACGGGTCATGCTGGGCGCCCCGCACCCACCCGCAGACTGCCCCCCCCCCAAAGAAAACACACCCACACCCAGACCCACACACCCACACTACCATACGATCCGAAAAAACGGCAGACGAGGTACCCCAAAGTACCCCCAGGCACCTCTTCGACCACGCCGAGCGGGCCGCAGATCCTGTTGCAAAGGATGGCGGCATCATCTCGAGGGGCTGGTTCATGCCCTTCTGGATTCCCTTGAGCAGCGCGTATCCGCCCGCGTGCAGCGCAAAGTGCTCGATGCACTTGGTGAAGTCGGGCTGGTACCGCGGCCACTTGGGCCGAGGACCTTGCGCCCGATGATGTTGATGGCTGCCTCGGCGACTGCGGGGGGTGGGTCGGTTTTGTAGATAATGATCCGACGCCGACTGACATGTATCTGGGCTGGAGGCTTGTCGCGTCCGTGCACGTGTGGCTGGGTGTATTTGCGTGTGTACAGGTTGAGATGTGCGGTGGGGGTCGCATATGCAGTCGGCGATGAGGATGTTGCGGAATGCCAGCGGTGGGGCGCCCTTGATCCAGGCGTATCGCGGCAGACATGGCACGCGGCGCGAGATAGGGCGACTTCTGATAGGTGCCGTCAAGCACCGGCGAGTCAGTCAGCCGCTGCTGCTGCTGATACTGCATGCTGATACTGCTGCCGCTGCAGCTGCTGCTGTTGACCGAGCGGAGGCCGTCCTTGTGACGCGACGCCGCCACCAATGAGTCACGGCCCTCGCCATGCCGGCGCCAAGGCTAACACCAGTCGGCCGACGGGGTTCATCGACCCAATCGAGGATTCGCGCACAAAAGACCGGTACAAAAATCCTGCCTCCGCCCACCTGCTGCCACGTCATGATCTTGGGGGTGGCTGCGGCGATGACGGCCTGCGCATCTTCCCGGCCTGAATGGGCACATCCTGATGATGAGTCACGCGGGTCAGAGAAATCAGAGGAGCGGGTTGAGAGAGGTGTTGACGAGTCGAAAATCGTAACCCGCCGCGGCACGGCGCGCGGATGCAGGAGGGAGACGAGCAGGGCAACAAAGCAGGGCGCCAGGGCTTGTGCCCCGCCACGCCAGAACGCGCCCGCCCAGGTGAGGGGTCGGCTGACCGGCCCAAGATCAGGGCTTCCACGAATGCGCTCGCCGCGCGAGCCGGCACCCTCCCCGGGGAAGCACGGTTGTGAAACTTCACCCTTGAGGTGGGCCACACCTTGCCAGGCAGACCCCATTGATGCCCTCCTCATCCGGCCCCCAGCTGATGCACCTGAAATGCGCGAATATGTGACATCTCCCTGGCCAAGGGAAGCACAACACACTTCGAGGTGCGTAATGTCCCGAGTATGCCAAGTCACCGGCAAGCGTACGACGACCGGCAACAACGTGTCGCACGCCATGAACAAGACCCGCCGCCGCTTCATGCCCAACCTCCACGAGCGCCGCTTCTGGGTCGCTTCCGAGAACCGCTGGGTGAAGCTGCGTGTTTCCACCAAGGCCCGCTGCCCGTCGACGACGGGCTCAAGCCCGGCGATCAGCCGCACAAACTGACTCTTCTCTGTGCCGCAGCCTGATGGACCCAGTTCGAGGTTGAAGCCCTGCCATCCAAACCCGATCCCTGCGCGGCGCCCCGCCCACCGGTACGCGGCGTCGTCCTGGCCCGTGTGCATGCGCGTGCTGGAGTGCAGCTCGTACTTGCAGCGGCTGTACAGCGACGACTTGTCAGTCAGCAGCATGGCCGCGCCGCCAGACCTGCGTGTCAGTTTTTGAACACCACTCCGTGAAACTGCGCCCATCAAGCGCATGCTCACAGCACACATCACACAGCGCAACTGTGGTTGCAGTCACCAACCCCGCGGACGCCTGACGTGACCAGACGTGAGATGACAGCGCAGCGGCCGCTGGCTCGCAGCTCCTGAGGGCGATGCAGCTCGACAACTGCTGCCCTTGGATCGGCCAGAAGCCGCCTGTCCCGCCGGCCATTGGTGCCCTCGCGCACGGTGCCGATCGGGTGCATGGTCCCACCGGCGCATCGAAGCTCTCCAATGCTGGTCAAAGAGGCGCTGATTTGACTGGGCAAACCTCGTTCTTGACCGGGCCCAGACGCCGCACCTGAAGATCCATTGGACACCAGGAAGTCCTTGTTGGTTGCCCGGGTGGTTGCAGTACCTGCGCGGTTCGCGCGTCGCGGCGACACCCGGCACATCGGAAAATTCAGTCGTGTGCTGGCCCCAGGGCGGGCCGTGCCAGTAACAGGCAGCCGCTGCGGTCAACACAATGGTGTGGTTCTCGCTGACGAAGCCGCCCCACTTCGACTTGACCGACGGGTCTACCATTGCCGCGACCAGCCGCCGGGGCTGCTTGTCGTTGTGCGTGCGCGTGCATTTCTAGGACATCTGCACAACCGTGTGTGATGGTTTCACTGAGTTCCTCGACCCCTGGGGTGGGTTGAACTGAGGAATGGGGGGGGTTGGGGGTGATGGCAGAGCTTGGCGCGGCGGGCATTTCCATTTGCTCATAATGTGACTATCATGTGAGGGGGTGGGGCGGTGAATCAGGTTGGCTGGCGGCCGGATGCGGGACAAGAGGTCGGCCGGCCCCTGGCATCGCAGCGCATGGCGGCCTGGCGGCTGGGGCGCGCGGCGGGCTTGGCCATGGCGGCTTGCGGCCTGGCGTGGCGTGTCGGCACTGCCGCATCCTCATGGCGCTGCCATGGCCCCGCCCACGGCTGTGCCGGGACAGGGCGCGGCGTCCAGCGACCTCCCACGACGGCGGTGGCTGCGCTGCGGTTCTGCCGCTCTGGAACCGCGGCGCCGCTTGCGCGCCGTCCACAATTCCAGCCGGCGCGCTCCAGCTGCACGCCGGCTCGCCGATTTCTATGAGCTTGCCATCGGGGCCCCGCCACTGCCTCCGCCGCCGCCGCTGCCTATCAAATGTTCTTCCTGACAGGTCACCAGTGCCACAGCCATCCAGGCTCACCAGAAGCGATCACCCAACCTCGCCCCATCGCACCCCCCGTGACCGCCCCCACCTCACGCCCTCACCTTCAGCATGTCCCGACAAGGCCCACCGCAATCACCCCGATGCTGCAGCCCATGCCTGCCAGATCGAACACCGGATCGGTACGGCATGGCGCCATCACGCACTTGCGCACTGTGTGGGTCGAGCGATAAAGACCGAATGTATTGTGAAACAGGTGAAGCAGGCTCGCATGATAGGGGTCGCGCGTATTCTCGGCGTACAGTTTCCAGTTGCCGTGAATGAACTGGCGCTGACATTCCCCAAAATCTTGACGGGGGCGACACATAATCTCTGTTCGACCTGACCTCCCCCACCATCCATGCCAGCGCCCGCCGCGTGTCAACATCGTGAGCAATGCATGAGCCGCGCGTGAGTCATGCATGAGTCGTCCGTGAGTCACACTGACCTGGACGTCCTTCCTGAACTTGAACTTGTTGATGAGCATCGACCCCAGGGAAGGTGTGGGGCAGCAGATGGAGCAGTTGGTTATGAGCATGTCCACATCCTGGGGCTTCAGACCTGCAGAGTGAGAATGCAGCGGAAAGGCAGGGACATACATGGTTTGGCTGAGCTTGTGCTGGTGGTTAGATGCTGATTTTATAATGTATTCCTTTCCCGGTACGTTTGGTGTTAAGCAGCCAGGTACTTTTTCTTGCAAATACCACGGGACTAAGTGCTATAGATCCCGAAGTCAAAGATAATATAGCCGAGATCATGCCTAAGCTGGAAGGCAGCCGCCAGTTTACTTACAACATTACCGCCGATACCGCCGGCACTTACAATATCCCGGAGATCGCATTTACCTATTTTGATGTGGGTACCAGGACTTATAGGACCTTGCAAAACCCAGGCCTTCCATCATGCAGATGAGTATGCCTTTAAGGCCCCCTCCTTCCAGCGACCGGCTAGCGTTCTTGAAAAAGTCTTTTCTGCTGCCAACCATAGCCCCTACACACAAAGATGCTATGTCAATATTGCACACGAACGCAGCGATCCCTAAAGTTTTGAGAATCCTAAACATTATACTATCAACCCTGAGGGCCCGCCCCAATCCCCACGTGTTTTTGAGCAGCCTGTCCTATACCCACTCACTATGATAATCAAGCCCATGGTTCTTCACTCCAAAGCGGGAGCCTCCAAATGCAATGCCCACCCCAGCCAGCCTTGAACACTCTAACCAGCCGGTCCTCCACAGTGGTCGCCTCCGCGTTCCAGCACGTCATGGGTGTCAATGCCCATGCTTTTGTGCCACGTTTTTTTCCCCAGCTGCGTTCGAGCGGATATTCGGCAGCCGTGGGGACGTGCAAGCGGCTCCGCTTCCACCCCAACAGCCCAGCCGCCCTCAGCCACACACAAGGCCCCCTTTTACGTCAAAAACAAAAAGCCTGTTGCCTTCACCCCAAAGACGCTCGATCTCCGCTTTGAGCGTACCGTAGTAGTTGCCGGCGTATACTTCCTCCCACTCGGCAAATTCCTGCTGGGCAATATGCTGGCGGAATTCAGGTCATGATGACGACAGGTGTCGGTAATCCTGCCATTAGATATTCGTAACGCGACGACGGGGCGTTGACCGCGCACGCGGCGCTGCACACGGGCTTTGGGTGCGCGGGGATCCGGGGAAGCTGGTCATCGCGCGCACCTCATACCTTGTTGCCGATATGGTCACGGGGCGGCCGGGCATCGGGATCGTAATTGGGATTCGCCGCGCTCTTGGCGTTCCGCCGCGCCAGAATGTCCTTGATCACGCCCATCGGGTCGACATCGGACAGCTTGGCCTTTTCGGTCGCGTCGGGCATTATGCTCGTGTGCATGCGCAAAAACCGTGAAGACGGCGGCGAGCGCCCCCGATGGGCGCCACCGTGTTGCATACGGCTAGCACCCCCTGCGGCGCGCATCAACCGGCATCGTCCGCCCGCAGGATCGCGCATTCGCGACGAAAGCTGACTGCCACGCAATCCCTAACGTCGCGTTAATCATGCCGGTTCACCATGACTTGAGATCGCGTCCGCTAGGCCGGGTTCGAGAGTGTCGGGGCATGGAGGGGCGATGGTCGGATCGCTTGCGCTCGTCGGCCATGGCAAATGGTCGGCGCGCGATTTGAAAGCGGCGCTGGAGGCGGCGGACCGGCAGGCGCTGGGGCTGAACGCGCCGCCCGACGGGTTGTTTCGTGGGGGCGGTTTATCCGTGAACCTCCTCTCCGCATCGGGAGAGGATCGCTGCGTTCGGCGCGCAGCCGTGCTAGGCGGCTGCCGCGAGGTGGCGGCGGGCGCGTCGGGTCGGGTGTCTGGCGTTCGTCTGCGGATGCGCGCGAGCCTAGCCGATTATTACGCGGGTGTGCAGGGGCTTCCCCCCCGCCTCACATCGACCACAACTGCTCGGCGCCCGACACCGGCAATATGGAGGTGTTCCACCGTTACGGG
The DNA here is from genome assembly GCA_002317545.1 of Scenedesmus quadricauda. Classification (NCBI taxonomy): domain Eukaryota; kingdom Viridiplantae; phylum Chlorophyta; class Chlorophyceae; order Sphaeropleales; family Scenedesmaceae; genus Scenedesmus; species Scenedesmus quadricauda. The sequence continues at coordinate 2,689 of NNCB01001625.1, read as the reverse complement.
ACGCGCGCGCAGAAGGAAAAATATCTCGGCCGGCTGATGAATGGCGAAATCCGTTCGGCGTTCCTGATGACCGAGCCCGCGGTCGCCTCGTCAGACGCGACGAACATCGAAACGCGCATCGAGCGCGACGGCGACGACTATGTCATCAACGGCACCAAATGGTGGTCGTCGCCGGCCAGGGACCCATCCGCCTCCTGGCTATCCTTAGTTCGGTAGGTGATTTTCGTGCGTAAACGCTACTCTAGTTTTACAAAAGAGAGAGCAAGAGAAAAGTTTTGTCGAATCCTCGTTGACTGTGACAGAGAAGGGAGTACCGGCCGGGTGCAGCGTAGCCAGACGCGCGGTGACCGTGTTTGTGCAGTTTGATAGACCAGCAAAGACGGGTGAAAAACTTATGGTGTGGACGAAAACTTCATACCGGCTGTGGTTGACGAGGGTGATGATCGCCTGCTGATCGCCGGCACCGCTCGCCGAGGTCACCGCGGCGGTGACGGCACCTCCTGCGGCCTGCACCACGCCGTCAAAGGTTAATTGCATGCTCTGTGATCGGATTGGATCAACGGGGGACCTTTGAATGGCCAAAGCTGGATGGAACCGTGACGCGCTTGCCCGTGAAGGTAATTTTTCTCACCTGGGCACCGCTATGAACGCTGCTGAAGGATGAACCGCCTCCAGCATGATCGCGTCGAGGCAGGAAATACCATTCGGGCACGATGTGCGCCGGCGTCGACAGCGCGTTCGCCGGGATATAATTGTCCGGGTGGCCGAGCAGGTTCGGGCTGAAGAAAGTCAGCGCGACGAACACCAGCAGGAACACGCCAAGACCGAAACCGTCCTTCGCGGTGTAATAGGGGTGGAACGGCACCGTGTCCTGTTCATCCTTCACCTCAATGCCGGTCCTTGCACATCGCGCGATTCACAGCGTCGCATGTCGTCGAGGCTTCAGCTGCCGCGTGTGAGTTCGCGGCCACCAAACACCATATGGGCCCAGATGCATCTCCGCGTGCCCACCGTCCCCGTTTGCCTGGCCGGTCCCGGCGTGCACGACCACTGATCCAGGGAAGTCGCAGCCCCGAGCACGCAACCTTGCCCGCGACCAGCATCGCCACATACGGCCTCTTTACACGTCGCCGGTGCACCGCCCGCGCCAGCGTCATGCTCCTCAGCGCCAGCCGGCACCCCCGCGTCCGCGCCGTGTGCCTCCCCGTTCACGCCTTGGCCCAGCGGCTGGCCTGGCGCCCTTGGTTGCCAAGCAGCATAGGCGGTTGCGTACCATTGTGTGTCCCAGGAGGTTTTTCAGGTATCGCCCGCGTGGGGGCGAATGAGCTGCGGGGCGCGGGGTGGTGGGCTGGTAGGGAGCCGTGCGCAGTCTGCGCAGTACCTCGGCCTTGGAAGTACCCGTCACCAAAAACAACACCGCCCGGGCTTCATTGAGTAGCGGAGGCGTGAGGTGCTGCGTTTGCGGCTCCACGTATACTTGCGCCTCCACGTATCAGCGCCTTTCCCAGAGCGCCGCGGCGCGAACCAACTGCCGCCTCGCGCCACGCAATGCCCCCGCTACTTGCGAGGGTCCCCGCTGCGCGCCTGTGCGCGAGCTGCGACTGCACCTCGACCGCCGTGCTCGGGCCTGCAGGGCGTGTGTTCTATGTGTCCGCCGATTCGGTCTTCGTGTGGACCACGCAGTACGACCGCAGCGCATCGACCAATCGTTCGGCGGTGTTCCGCATCCCGCTGGGCGATGCGCCGCCGACGGCGCTGAAGACGCGCGGCGTGCCGGTCGACCAGCTGTCGTTCCTGCACGACGGCGAACCGTATGCACGCAAACATGCAAGCGGCCCCGCACTCAAAACAGTGGCATGGCCCCGGCACGCCAAGCACCCGCATGCACCCACACCCAATCCTCATGCATGCATGGACGATGCCGCCCATGCATGCCGCATGCAGCATGCACCATGCAGCATGCGTCCCATGCGCAGCCCTCACCGCGTGTACAGGCCAACCAGCGCCATGACTGTGTGCAGCTCAGCAATGCCGCCCACGTCGACGAACACCTTCGTAATCAGCGGCGCCGCCAGTCCTGGCTGTGGCCCTTCTGGCGGCCCCGCTGCTGCTGCGGTCGCGGCTGCTGCTGCTGCAGCCGTTGCTGCTGCGCTGCTGCTGCTGCTGCTGCTGCTGCGGCACGTTTCCACCTTCCTCCTCACGCCGTTCTTCCTGGTCCCCTTCCTGCTGCGCGCTGCTGCTGACCGGCCCAGGCCCCCCCGCGGCCGGCCCGTCCCGGCCCCGCCCGCTGTCTTGGGTTTCGCTGATGCCGCCTACCGCGGCGTCAGCATCTCACGCAGTTCCGTTTGATACCCGTGCTGCTGCCTCGAAGCGCACGATCAGGAACGCGGCGCCGTGCCTCTGCCAGGAAGTACTCGTGTTTGGGATTATAGTAAGGCCGCCCGCTGGTGTAGGCGTAGGTGAGGTTGAGGCTCGTCTGGGCCTTCGGCAGCCAGTACTTGGTGATGCGGGGCGGGGGCAGGCGTATCGGTCCGGGGGGCTGCGATGCTGTTTCAGGGGCCGGCGCTGTGGCGTTAAGGATTGGTTAGCCTCGGCGGCGAATCGTGCGAAATTGTTGGTACAGTCTATGTTGAATAAGATGAGCAATGATAAGGTTGGCCTGGTGCTATTTGCTGGCAGGGCTTACCTG
>NNCB01001624.1:0-10116 GCA_002317545.1 Scenedesmus quadricauda | reverse complement strand
CACCCCCCTTCGCAGGCCCCGCCCCCTACTGCTGGTGCATGCCAAGGCTGCGGATCTGGATTTCGATCCGCATATTCTGCTGGTGCATGATCGTCGTGCTCAGCGAGCGCGTCGGGTTGCACAGGGAGCAGTTGGTGATGACGAACCCGATCTGCTTGAGGCTCACGCCCGTCTTGTTGAGCAGGTCGCGCACCGCGCTGAAGCAGCACACCTCAAACTCCTGCGCACGGCAGATGGTGCGGCTTCGGTGGGTTTGGCGGAACCTGGACCGGCGCCCGCAACCCTGGCGAGCGCGAGCTGCCTCCGCCGATTGCACGGCCAGCTTTTGCTAGCGCCGCCAATGCTTTCACCGCTGCCGCCGCCGCCGCCGCCGCCGCCGCCGAATCCAGGCCGCTATCACCAGCTGCTTCAAACTCGCTGCCCCGGCCTCGCCTCCAGCGGCCCACCCAGATGTGCATCGCTTCATGGCGCTACCAGCACGTATCCACACCCGGATGGCGGGTCGCTCGGCCCCACTCCAGCAGCAACGGCCCACCAACCGCCGAAGTGGTCGCCCACCTTGCGGGCGTGCTCCATGCTAGGACGCAGGTTGGAGACAGCCACGGCGGAATGTAGCTCTCATCCCCCAGGCCAGCCTGCCCATTGATGCGTTCGTGCTTTGTCAGGCCGTGCCAAAGCCACGCACGCGCGCACATGGCTGCACGCAGGTCCATCAACCAGTTGTGTTGTCCTGATCAGCTGAAACCTTGTCAATCAGAACCGCAAACTCAGACTCAGCCATGTGCGCGTGTGTATACACACACACGTGAAAACGTCCGATAAACACACACGTACTCATGCACATGCACATAGGGGAACATGCAACCTGTGCGTGCATGTACACACACACCCCACACCCAAACGCAACATCAATCACAACAACAGCAACAGAAACAGCAACAGCACCAGCAAAAGCAAAAGCAACAGCAACAGCAACAATGACGACCCCATATTGTGAACGCAGGCAGACTCCTTTGTCCCCACCTCAGAGGATCTTCTCCTGGAATTCCGTCGTCCTTGGTGGCGGACCAGCTCGCCGACGCGCGCGCTGTGGGCGCAAGGACTACGAGTGCCTGTGCGGCAAGTACAAGCGCATGAAGCACCGCGGCGTGGTCTGCGAGAAGTGCGGCACGAAGTGACCCTGGCCAAGGTGCGCCGCGAGCGCATGGGCCACATCGACCTGGCCTCGCCGGTCGCGCACATCTGGTTCCTCAAGTCGCTGCCGTCGCGCATCGGCCTGATGCTGGACATGACCCTGCGCGACATCACGCATCTCTACTTCAGCTTGCCTGATCAATCTGCGCGACCAGCCAAGCTACATGTGTCGGGCGTCAAGTTCACACCTTACGACCGAAAATCGCAGGTCAGGTCGGCCGCTCCGAGGAGAAAAGGAGGCGCGCATCATCTCCGCCAGCAGGCGCGATCGGTCAGCCATAGGCACATCCTCGCGCTCTAGCTGGGAGGTCGGAAGGGGGTTGGGGTGTCGCGGGCGACGGGCTTCCGAGAGGGGTATCTTGTCATAATCCCAGATGTCTTCCGAATCATCGTCCAGATCTTGGGTCCTGCGCCATTTCCAGGTCCCCTTTTCGGGGTTGATGAACACATCGAATTACTCATCAGCTGTAACTCGTCCTCAGTACGCCGTTCATTCCGCATGCCCCTGCCTTCCACCGCGATCAGGGCTCCCGCGCGGCAATCCCCGCTCCTTGCCGGCCGCCGACCGCCGCCAACTGTAATGGCATCTGCAACTGCCTGCGCCGCCTGGCCCGCCTGCATCGCGACGGACGGCGTGCGCGGATGTTCGCCTGACGAGCCTTGCGCACCGGCTGACGTCCACGCGTGTTTCAGGTATGTGCGCAGCAGCTGCTCCAGCTACGCCGCTTCCAGAGCTCGTTCACACGGACTTCAGGGCGCATACGTCGCCACGCCATCAGCGCGCCCTGCCGCGCTGCCGGCTTGCAGGAACGCGTCGCCGCGCCGCAGCGCTTGCAACCCCCGGCAGCGCGCCACAAGCAGCACGGTTGCAGCGGTGCTGGCTGCTCAGACGCATGCTCCCCAAGCGCCAGCAAAACATTAACGCGATTCTATGAAAGTCCGAAACCACTCGAGGTTGGCATGGTGATGGACATCGGCAAGCAGAGTGTCTACAACCTACTCTTCGCCTGACCCCAGGACGGCCGCTACAGGCACTGCCACAAGAGTTCCAGCATTACGGCTAATGGCGTTCACCACCCGCTCAAGCTCTTGATCGAGTCATTGCCGGCTTGCGACATTGTGCTCCGCTGCCAGCCCGCGGCTGGCTGGGTATTGCCGCTGTGTAAAAAACGTTTGTTAAAAGCAATGTTTAGTTGCTAAAATGGCACTTGGGTATTTGTGCAGCTATTGGGGTGGATCAATGAATCGAATACCACTACCCTACAGGAAACAGACCGTTTTTATGTAAATAACACCGATATGCCGACAAACAGGCAGCCGACCAGCGGCATGATAAGGTCTTCAGTCAGCGAACCGGTAATCGTCGCGAACGCACCGCCGATGATGACACCCACCGCCAGGTCGATGACATTGCCGCGCGCAATAAATTCCTTGAACTCTGACAACATGTTGCTGCTCCCCAGGGTGGTTGATCCTGCCCGGTCACGGTGCCGTGACGATTGCACAAAGGCAAGCAGCCTCTATTTGTGTATGTTGCGGCAAAACGCCGCCGGAGGGAGTGTTTGACCATGACCTATCAGGCCTCGCAGATCGCTGGCTGCGCATGTGCTTGTCCGGTCCATGCGTCACACATGTCTGGGGAGAGTGCGGCCCATCAAGTAACAGGCGAAATACCGGGTGCCCCGCATACTTTGATTACCGACAGTCTACACTACGTTCAAATGCACAGCTGTAGGCACTTTGGTAGCTTCTTTGTTTTGTTGACGTAAGGTCTCTTCAGCGCCTCGGCCTTCGCCAACCTCCATTACATGCACGGTGTTGCTGCTGTCAACTAGTTCCCTTTCTTTGGTGCCTGGGCACTCGCCGCCGGGGCTTGCCTATGATGCAAAGCCACACCTGCTGCATGCACCTCGGAACCCTGACCCATCCTGCATGCGACCCGCTCAAATTCTGCATTAGCACACAGGTGCTGCTGCCCCCAGCACAAGTCCCGGCCTGCTATTGCCTGCTAGCGCGGAGCCCGTAGCCATTGCTCACTTCCAAGCTACCAAAACCTAGAATTGCACTCAGGATGTCCGCTTCCCACCCTTTCCGGTCGTTCTGGCGCCGGCTGAACGAAGCCGCGGTTTTGCTTTCGAGATACCCCGCAGACCTGTTGATCGTCCGCAATGAGGGCGCAAAGCTGACTGGAAGGGAGCTTCCTTCCAAATTGAACCTCCATACTGCTTCTAACCCTGCAGCGCCCACAGGCATCCCTCGGGACCGCCCGGCCCGCTGGAGACCGCTACACAGGCGTTGGGCGCTGCGATCGAGGATTGATGACAATCGCTGTTATATTTCCTTCTCGTTACTGACGCGGCTCCTTCTCCGACGTGTCGCAACCCGGCCCTACTGGCCGAGGCGACATTGCTGGCGGGGACCACAACCATGAATCATTCTCTCCCGAACCTGCGGGCCGCACTCCTATTCACCGCGGCCCTGCGACCGCTTCTCCCTCAGACCGCAGCCCAGAGCCGCGGCGACAGGGCGGGCGCGACCCAGACGGCGATCCATCGCGCTCCGACTCAGGAGGGTGAGGCAATACCCTGCGCTATGTGTTCGGCGACGGCAGCCCCACCTACACCGGCGGCTTCATTTCCGGAATTGGCAACAACACTTAAGGATGTCGCGCGCTGCCATTACTGTACCAAGCTGGCCGTTGATTTCGACGCGCTGTGGGTGTAGCTGGCGCTGCAGCTGGCGTCGAGATGGATACAAAAGCGCGCCAGCTTCACAGGCGCCGCACAACGCCAAAACATCCTTACAGGCGCGGTTCTTGACATGGAACAGCGACCAACTGCGGCACCGGTGCGTATTACCCGCAACACGGTCAAGGCTGGCTTGGCCCTGCCGGCAAACTGTGCGTGAACTGTAGGCGCTGCTGCCTGCTCCAGCCACGAGCCACCCGGCCGTCGCACAGTCCAGGCAATACCACACTGCTGGTCGTTGCACTGCCTGCAGAAACAACTGATTACTCCCCATCAAGCCAGCCGCGAGGCGCAACCACCATCAATACACTGATGCTGCTGCTGTTGCTGCTGCTGCTGGTGCCGCAGCTGCTGTCTGTACTGGAGCCGCAACTGCTGCGCTAATCCCTGCTGTCCTGCCTGCTGGTCATGTTCTCCATGCCGACTGCCTCTGTCACAGCCCCCTTGCCCCAGGCAGGCCCGATGCAGTGGAAGCGCAAGCACACCGTTGTGGCGCTGTGCCCAGCACCCACCCTGCGCACGGGGCCCTTCACGTTGCGCATGATGAGGCGGTTCTGGTCGTCCAGGAACTTCACGCGCACCTGGGTGACCTGTTAGACGCGGGCGGCCGCAGTCAGGCACCGCTGGGCGGCAGCCATCGCAAACAGGGCTCGCGCGTGGGAACAGCGCCTTATATCCTGGCACGAGAGCCAGTCCGGCCGATGACCTTCATCACGATAGCGAGCTTATCGGGCTGATCCTGCTTGTCAAACCGAATTAGCCGGCCAAGCAGCGTGATGGAAGCCCTCTGGACCTCGCTGGTTGGTTAACCGGGTCATAGACAGGTCCAGGTTGCGCTCTGAAGCAACTTTCGCGAGCGCAGTGCCAGCCCCCCGAAGGTCGTCGTGCCGGACAACGCAGGACTCCCACCGGTTTGGGCATGCCTTGGTGCCGCCCGTGTAGATGAACAGCATGTCGTCGGGAGAACGGACCTTGTGCGGTAGCCATGCCGGGATGTGCGCTCCTGTGCGTCGCCAGTGCAGCTGCCGCAGCACACAGCGTGGTGCCCGGCGACGGCCATGCGGACGCATGCTCCTGCCCTTGCAGTCGGTGGCGTGTACTGCGACAGTGTGCCACGGGGGTGTTGCACGCCTTGGTGTCCGCGCCGGTGCGGGTAGCCTGCCTCGGTTACCCTGACCAGCGGTGACATGACATGCGATGGGACCATGGACGAAACAGCCACCACACTGCCGCTGACACCTGCCGAAGCCCGGGTGCTGGGTTGCCTGGTAGAAGCAGGCGACCACCCCGGATGCCTACCCGTTGCCCGGTCAACTTGCCATCGCATACCTCTCCAGTAAAAGCCCCAGTAGGGCCTCTCAATCAGGTGATGCAGTACCGTATTTTTGAATTCAACAACCGGGCATATAACCCACTCCTGTTTTTACCAATACTTCGACCATCATTCAGGAGGCGCAAAATATTGCGTATCGCTTTCGTTGGAGGCAATGACCGTGTCGATAAACTTCATGCCCCGCAGGCCGTCTTCCGCCGAGGGAAAATCGTAGAGCGGGTCGGGCTTTCATGGAGGGGCCGCAGTACGGGCCGTGCAGACAACTGACTGTGAAGTGTATTATGGGGCTCTACAAAGTGATTGCGTGATGCGGCGACCCACCCAATCATCGGTGGAAAAGCGCCGGGAAAAGCCCCAACAAAAACGGCAATGGGGCCTACCCGCTTCAGCGGTGTATAGACAAACCCGTAAAGAATGAGTGATAGCAACGATAGGAGGGCCGTACGCAGGTGCGAAAACTACCCAGATGCGTGAGTGCCACCACCCGCAACCCCCAATGGGGCGCGAGTCCTGGACCGCGGGCCGACCGCACCGGTCACGCGAGGTGCTCGACACGCGCACTACAGCGCGGCCTGAAGCAATGGACGTCGTTATCGAGAAGGAGCTCGACCGGAACTCAAGGATAGGCGGCCCGCGTCGGCCTGGCAACATAGCCTGCGGCGCAGCATGCGCAGCCTCAGTTCAGTGCAGTTCGAGCTCTACGGCTGCCGCAGTTCGCGGCAGCCGCGCTTGCGACGGGCGCTAGGGCCCTGCGCGCGAAGCAGCGCGGCATACCGGGGGGCACAGCGGCCAATCAAAAGCGCCATATGGGCACCTTGGAAAAAACGTGGGCGAGGCCGATCGACAGCGCACTCAAGAGGCAGGTGGGAATGCGGGTGAAGGGGCCGTCACAGGGAGGCCCTGCCGCGCGGGCAAAGAGGGCGGTGATCCGGGCCGGGCAAAAGGGTCGCCGCCCGGCGCAGGCGACGGGCGGCTGCCGCCGCGGGGCCGTGCCGCGGCTCTGACGGCTCGGTGCCATAATCGCTCGTGACGGTGCGGGCCTCTTTCGTATTGGCTTGGAAAGCTTCGATGTTCGTTTCAAGCCGCGTGATCAGCCGATCGATTTCGACGTGATCCGGCTGGTTCCGTTCCTGTTGATCGAGCTCGTTGAGCCATGCCTGGCTGATGCCTTCGGGGGTGTGCGCCTGCGCGGCGATCTGCCGCGCGAGCCGCGCCCTGAAAAGGCACCGTGTGCGAGCAGCAGGTTCGCCGGCGACTCAGCCGTCGGACCGGCCTAAAACAGGGCCCCTGTCGCAATGGTGAGCGCCGGCGAACACAATCACATCACAGAGCCGCACACGCAGCTTATAACACGCCAGCCAAGCTGTGTTGTCCAGGCGCGATCCCACAGCCAGAACCAGACGGGTGAATACTTCAAACTGCGCCAATACTGCTTCAGGCGTGCGGCCGCTGGGGGCAGCCGGTCGATGGTGGCGGCCGCCGGCGAAGGCCGACGACACCCCCTGTCTAGGCAAGGGTCGGCGAGTCGATCAAGGGCTGGCCATGTAAAAATACTGAAATAAAAATCTTGACTCATCGGGGGCACCGGAATCGCGCGAAACCCCTATTTTATCGATATATTTCAGTATTTTAATCTGCGTACATGCGCGTGGCCAGCAACGGACGGCGCGCGTACTGCGCCACCTGTGGAGCTCGCACCCAGGCGCCAGTGCCCCGGCCTGCAAGCCCTGAGGGATTGTAGGTGCTTTCAGGGTAACTATAAAAATGTATTGTTATGAAGGAAGAAAATTATACAGATAATTTCTATGAGGAATATAGAGGGCATGTAATTGCCAGCTCCAAAGGTACTGGTACTGATGAATCTACTGGTACAACGCGGCGTGAGCGCTGCCCGGGGCGCCGCACGTCACGCGCCGCCCCGGTCGGGGGCCTGCGGCTGCGGCGCGCCCTGCTTGCCACCCGCTGCTGGAGGGCGCCCAGGTAATTGAGCCGCCGGAGCGGCTCGCCAAACCGCTCGACGGCCGCCTGCAGTCGGGCTGCGGCCGCTGCAGCAGCGCGTGAGGTAAGTTCGGGCGGCAGCAGAAGAAACTGTAGGGGAGCTGCTGGGCGACTGCTGCTCCTGCTGCTGCTGCTGCTGCTGCTGCTGCAGAAGCTGCTGCACCTGCAGCTGCACCATGGAAAACTGCGCGTCCAGCTGCTGTTGCTGCAGCTGCGGTTGCTGCAGCTGCAGCTGCTGCCCCATCGCGTGCCAATTATGGGCCGCGGAATGCGCACCAGGCTGCTGGGCGGAGGCTCAGCCCCATACGTGAGCGCGCCGTAAGGTAATGAGGCGCCCGGCGGAATTCCGCCGGCATGCCATGCATGGTGCGCGGCTTGCGCGGGAGTCGTCACTGTTCTGTAGCCGCCAGCATAGCGCTCATCGCTATAGGCAGGTCGTATAGCACACCCGAGCAGGATCCACCGCCGATGCCCATCTGCTGCTGCACCATTATCATCATTTGCTGCTCTTGTTCTTGCTGCTGCTGCAGCAGCTGCTGCTGCTGCTGTTGCTGTTGCTGCTGCTGCTGCTGCTGCTGCTGCTGCTGCTGCTGTTGCTGCTGCTGCTGCTGTTGATGCTGCTGCTGCTGCTGCTGCTGCTGCTGCTGCTGCTGCTGGTGCGCCTGCCGCTGGCCTGGCGGGGGCGGCCGGATCATGCCCTGAGCAATGGCGACCGCCGCCTGCTGCTCCAGCTCAGCCGTCAGCTGCTGCGGCTGCCGCCCCAGCGAGTGCGCCTGCGGCGGCCGCGCCGCGTCGCCGCGGCACCGCCTGAGGCCCCGGCCGCGGGCGCGGGCAGCCCCTGCGGCCGCCGAGCGCCCGCAGGCACGGGCGAAGGCACGGGCGCCAGGCGCTGCCGCGCCGCGCCGCCGCCGCCGCCGCCGTTGCCGCCGCCGCCGCCGCCGCCGCCGCCCCCGCCACTGCCACTCCCGCCGCCCGCGCTCCAGCCGCCAGAGCCGGGCGACTGGAGCGCGGCGAGGAGATGATTGCTATGCACAACAGCGTCCAGCCGCGAAGATCCGTGCCACATCCGGGCAGCGAGGCGTCGGGGCTCCCAGCCAGTCGATCGGCGGAATGCCGAAGAAGGACAGCAGATAATTGACCAGGCCATAGCGGGTATGGAGGTCAATAGCGTTCAAGGATACGCAGTTCCTCGTCGGGGAACTGGTTGCTGTCATAGGTGTGGATCTGGTTGTCGGTATACGGCTTTGTCGTGTGTGTTTTGTGGTGTGCGGTGTAGAGAGAGAGGTGTGTGTGTGTGTGTGTGCGCGCGCGCACGTGTGTGTGCGCGCGCGACAGACAGCACATCTTAAAGAGAAAGAGCGGCTGGCGGTCGGGATGATGGGAGAAGATGGTGGGGGTCATGGGTCGTTCCCGTTCGATCATCGGTGCACGAGCTGAAATAGCTACTGCACATAGATGCACATGCGAGGCAAGCAGCTGGAGATCGAGCGCTTCGGCCGATGTGCAATACATGCAGTGCAAGTCAGCTAATGTCGAAGCACAGCGGGCGAACGCCTCGTCACCCTCGACGCGCTCGCGGCTCGCTGCTCACATGACCAAACAGCTGGTGCGCATAAGGCATCGACACCAGGCAAGAACCCACCTGTAAGGAGAATGAGCGCAGGCGCTGCCTCTGCGTCATCCGTCCGCTCGGGTGGTCACTTCACCCGTTCGGTTTTCATGCGGCAATAGCCCGCACCCCGACAGAAGTCGCAGACGTACTTGCCACGCAGCTGGCGACAACCTCGAAAGCGGTACCGCCCGCGCCAGCATAGAGCGCAAAGTCGCGCGCGCCCGTCGGCCCCGGCGCCCCGCACCCGCTTGCTGTACCCAGGTAGGCCTTCGACTTTATGGGTTGATTTTCGGGTCTCGCCGGCGCGCCTTTTCCCCTCGGTGCGCGAAGGGCTGCGGGACCTGTTGTTGAAGTGGAAGCTGGCCGGTTGGGGGCGCGAGGGGCGGTGTGAGGGGTACACGGGGGGGGCCGCGGTTTGGGTGCGGTGCGGGCGTGGCCAGGGGGCCGGCTGCGCCACCAGCGGCAAGGGGCGGCCTTGGCAGGGGCCCGCTGCGGGCGCGGCTCGCCGAAAGACTAAGGGTTCCTGATCAACGTTAATCGGATCAGGGTTAGTCGGGACCTAAGGCGTACCCGAAAGGGGAAGTCGATGGATAACGGGTTAATATTCCCGTACTCGGTATAAATTCGATGGGGTGACGCAGAAGTGATAAGTCCGCGATCTTACGGAATAGATCGTTGAAGGGTGTAGTTATAAGGAGTGTAGGCAAATCCGCACACCTTGATGAACCTGATAGTACCACAAAACTTCGGTGGCGTGGATAGTGACTGTAATCAGGCTGCCGAGAAAAACCTCTAAGGTTCGTTTATACCGACTCGTACCTGCAGGCGCCAAGGGGGGTTGGACAGCGGGATGAGCTGTATAGGAACCGGTTGGTGGCAGATTAGATGCTGATCCATAATCAGCCGGTCCGGTAATGGTCCGGGGTGATTAGGGTTATACAACAGGGGGTCAAATCCTGCCGGATAGCTGGTAAAGTTAATGGTATAATTGCCATGCCAGTTAGCCGGGCTGATGCGGATATAGCCATTGCTCCCGGAGCAGGTAACAGGCGGGACCCTGACTCCTATTGACCAGTCGTGGACTCAGACAGAGGTCCCCGGCCGAGCGGCTGATCCTGCCTGGTGGTCCCGCACTGTCGAGCCGCTGCACTGCAACGCCGCGATCATCCACGAGTTGTTGCGTCCGCGCCTCGACCGCTGCGCCGGGGAGGTGGCTGGGGGCCTGCGGCGGG